>CAIGRQ010086683.1:0-23039 GCA_903798375.1 Fraxinus sp. D2006-0159
ACATTCCAATCAAAGATCAAAATTTCATATTCAATTATTTTTCGTAGTGGTCTTAAATTTTGATGAATTATGAATTACACTTATTGGTTGAGTGTTAATTCATTTCAAGGCTTGTTCAAACCATTTGCCGGAAAACCTTCAAGCATCAATTTCAATTTGTAAGGGGCAAATATTGTTTGAAAACAACGTTTACGCGTTCAGGCTTTCGATGATCATTTCATAACAATCAAGTTTGATATATTGTTCTCAAGTTCGTGAATTGTTGTTGCAATTTGGGTACGTTCGTCTCCAACTTCAGTGCAATCATTTTTACCAACATAAAGTAGCCCATGATGTAGAGTCTTTTGTTTATTAATTTTGCATATTAATTATCGGACTTTCTTTTTATTGTCTATAGTTCGTGGTGATTTGATTTAATGAAAGTTATATTACTTAAATAAAAAAATAATAATAAAGAGTGTTCCTGGTAGTCATTTAAAAAAATAAAAATAAAATCAATCAATCAATACTACATTCTATTAACTAAAAAAATGAATTAATTTTCCAAAATTCAAATTCCTCTATCATTTGCCTTGCTACCTTCCTCAGTTAAAAATGTTAGCAATCGTAATTAACACATGCATGTCCATGTGCAGTGCAGTTATAATTCCTAGAATTAATATAATTTAGTGGTGTTTAATTATTAATTGTACACCCCTAAAACTTTTCTATATTTTAAATCTAGAGTCTTTTAGGTTTGAACAACTAGTTTAGAGTTTAAATGCTTCAAACTTTACTTTTTTCTTTTTATCTTTTTTTCATGCCATTGGCAATTTACATGGCATATAATATTAAAATAATATTACAAAGCACATGAAATTACCTCAAGTACGCTAACAAATAAAATTATTCTAAAATCTTAGTAAAACATGTAACCCTTTTGCTCTATGCTTCTATTTGGTATAGGTAAAAATCAAAATTTTTGTAAGTTTTAATAAAAGCTAATCAAATAAGTTGTTGAAAAGTTGATAAAAGTTGTGACTCTAATAAAAAGTAAATTTAAAAACATTAATTATTGATTTTGACATAAAGTTTTATCATTTTTTAAATTACATCAATAGAAACTATATATTTCAATACGATGAATGATCTAATGAGCATCAATACTCTTTTTGTACTAAACACTAGTGACATGGCATATCAAGCTCTTGTTTGGCCTTCATTATTGGAAATTATAATTTTTAGAATAATATTTTTTTGGAGAATATGTGATTGAAAAGAAGGAAATTTGTTTGATTTACGTGTAATATTATTTTATGGAAGATTGAGTGATTAAAAATAAGAAAGAAAATAATTTATCAATTATTTTGACCAACTAATTTGGAAAATTACTTATTAATCATTTATCTTTTTCTCTTTCCCCCCTAAAATTGTCTGATTATATCATCATTTAAGAGAAAAAAAAATAATAAATTAGAACAGAATTTGCATCTGTATGGGGAAATTAAAAGCAAATTCTGAATGCTGTTTTACATTTTCATCAAAAGATTACAATGCACCTTCTCTGAAAAATATTTTTTTAATATATATATATATATATTTTTTTTTTTAAAACTCTGAAGGGTAGCTCAATTGGTCAGGTCTTGGATTTGCTCCTCAATAATCACAAGTTCGAGTCCCCTCAGGGCCACTGAGGTGAGTACCCGGCTGTAAACTTCAAGGCCCCGTGAAATTAGTCGAAGTGCGCGCAAGTTGGTCCGAACATCCACGGTTATAAAACCTTATCCAAAAAAAATGAAAATCAATGCTCATTATCATTTTTATATATATTCCACAACAGGGAGGACATTATTTCTCCCTTCACCTCTCCCACTCCCCGGCTACTTGTCAAATCTAAAGCCAAAAGATGGCACATTTAGCACTCCCGTGGTGGCCGAAGACCACTTCTGCAACCGCGAGTGGTGGTGTTGATGCTCATGGATCGTCGGAAAATGCATCTAACAGTAACTGCTGTGGCCTATCCAACCTAATGAGAAGAGTACTCAGAAAACGAAGCAAAATGTTGCATTCTACAAACAAGCAATCCTCGTTCCAATGCCGATACGATCCACTGAGTTATTCGCTAAACTTTGATACAAGTGGCTCCAGTAACTTATTGGATGAAGATTACTATAAATTCTATTCCTTCTCGTCAAGGTTTGTTGCTACGCCAAGAACTGATTGCCAAAGACTGGCTGCTTCCCATTAGAGTAGAGATATATGTATCACTATCAGTGCAATTTTGTATTTTAATCTGCAGTTTTAATTACTCTGTATGGAATGGTAGAAATGAAAGAAAGGAGACTTTAGATCAATATATGGTGTCATTTTGTTGTATTCTTCTATACAGATCTTCAATTTAAGTTCTTTCTCCATGTTTAATTATGCCAGTTAATTATCAAGCATTGCTTAATCAAAAATTAAAATAATGCTAATAAAATAATGTGGTGGTTGATTCTTTCTGTGTAGAGGATGAAGATGGTTTCTTGGCAAAAAAAGTGTCCCACGAGTTAGCTTCCCGTACATTTTATTTCAAGTTTCTTTCCATAGATGGATTGTATTCCTTGGTTTATTTCACCTTCAGAAATTTTCAACCCCATTGTAAGCATATTCAAAAGCCGATCTCACAAAAGAAGCTCTTCATAGCTATATTGGAAAAGTATTGAGGACGAAGACCAAAGGATATATACCAATAGGGTCCGACATATATAGGAATATATAACATTATACAAATATACCATGGTTCATGAATAAGATGTCTTGCCCTCGACTTGAAAGTTCTAAATGCTATAAAACTTCGTAAGGGTCTTTCTTATATCGTAAAAAAATGTATATGGGATATTATCCTTGGTATTGCGGATTATAGTCACGAGTGGAAGGACCCAATTATATAGAACAAGTTGAAAGCAACTAGTAGAATTCAGTAGTGTCATGAGAAAAAAGGTCAAATTGAGTTTTCAACACCAATTTTAGGGATGATAAAATGTCTCGCCTCTGAGGCTCGACCCACACTGCATTATCACAAAGTTCGGATAGGAATGGAATAAATTTGTAAGTTTTAGATCAAGATACATGTCATCCAATTCAGGTTTTATTTAAGTTATATAGAAGAACCATGCTACAGTACTAGAATAATTAACATAATAACACACACACGTGACAGTTTATTATTAGACTTTTAAAATATTGTCATCTTTTCCATCATATCACTTCCCGCTGCCTAAGATTCTAGTACTGCTTTTGACAGTATTCTTCTGGCAGGGTGGTTTAACCCCATATACAAATGAAAATATTGAATCCGTAAACTGAAGGCAGTATGAAAATATTTGAAAAGAAAACAGTCCTCCCTCTGCGGCTGCGTGTGTACACACACAAAGAGCTGACAGAGTGATATAATATTAGGGAGCATGTGCCATGTGCCATGTGCTATCTGTGTCCTTAGGTAAATTCTAGGGAGAAGTCTATTTTTCCAGTTTTATTATCCTGGTGACTCAGACAAAATTCCTTCATTAATGCGACCAAACTCATCTTACAATTCTTTCTTTTTCACCGCATAAATATAAATAGGTTTTTTGTAACTATTGTGTAGTTGCAAAGTGCATCTCTAGTGCTCAATCATTGCATCCAACTTTTAGGAGCATAATTAAATAAAACCTAACATAAATTATGTTTACTCTTTCAAAGTAAATTTTTATATAATTTATTATTTGAAACAATAATATGTTATTGCTTGTGAAGAGCATAAAACTCTAATTTCAATATTCTAAAAGAATGTTACTCATAGATCTATCTATTACAAATATTTTATTGCACCTAAAGTAGCACATCATTATAATTAATATTTTAAAAGATATTAATTGATCCAGAAGAGTATGATATTACAATTTCAATATTCAAAAAGAATATTAATTGATTTATATGTAAAATCACAAATTAAATTTCTCAATTTATTTATATGTTCATTCTTCTGCATACGAATTTATACATTGATGTTCTAGTTAAATTTTACTTGCTCTAGAAGAGTATAATAAATACGATTTAACAGAAAATATTTTAGAAGAATATTGATTTATTGTTGAAAAACAATAATAATATATAACGTGCTCTCGAATCCCAAATAACTAATGTTATAAGGACATTCATTAGTTTGATTACTTGAATGATATACGATTATATAAGGTTTAGTTGTATTCTTCGAAATTAAATAATTGAATTATATCTTATATTGAATTTGTTGTTTGGCAAAAATTTGTTGATGAAGAACCAAGAAATTCTTTAATTCAAAGAACTCATATTTAATGTTTGTTCTCTTTATTAAAAATTGGAAATTGATCGTCATTAGTTAAATAGGGATTGAATTTCTTATATTTCTAAAAAATTAATTAGGGTGATATATGGGACCCCATCACCCTCCACATTGACCATCTAGATATTATTTGTATTTAATAGATTTGAACAAATACTAAATGATTTCGTGGTGTTTGCAACCTGAAGTTTGCAAAAGTACTGCTCAAATTATGAGTATAATTTTCAAATTAGACAATCAAGACAGTGTATTTTGTTATACTAATGATCCTAAATCTCAACTTTTTAATAATGTTAGTTGAGATGTCGATAAATGGCTTAACGTTATTATTTGTCAATTAGTTTAATTGAGAACAAAAATACTTCCAATTTTGTTAAGGGAATGAATCATGCCAACATCAATTTCTCCCCTATCATAATTGGCATATGGTTAGAGCTTGATTTATTCATCTAATTATTTGATAATGCAATACATTTACAATTAATCCACAACATTGCATTGAGATGAAAAGCAAAGAATGTTGAGAATAAATGCGTAGTATGAGCATTTATTCCAAATGGGTGATTTATTTACTATACGATTTGCACATTGTCATTTTGATGAAATGACTTTCCAACTTTGAGAGGGGAAAACTACGTTCTGATAAACAATGTAAAATTTCTTGGAATGGAACAACTTTATTTCACTTTGATCTCTGCAACAATCAATGTGAGCAAGATGTTGAAAAAATCATTTATTTGCAAAGAGTTGCAAATCAATTACCGAATGCAAAAAATCATTCATTTGCAAAGATTTTCAAATCAATTACCAAATATATTTGTTGACAAAGTCATATATAACAACAAAAAATATTTCAGCAAAATTTGATGTCCCTACAGGATAATTTGCTGTAGCAAATGAATCTCAAATACGATAGAAGTGCGATCGACCAGTTGGTTCAAAAGACATTATACTTTGAAAAGAAAAGTACAAGGGAAAAACAACCAAAAGTCTATTGAAAACTGTCAAAATAGAAATTATTGGCCAAATTGGAAAGAAGTCATACATGTGGAATTTAATTCTTTAGAGAAACGGAAAGTGTTTGAACTTGTAGTTTGAACACCTCAAAATGTAAAGTTTCTGAAAGACTTAAGTGCGAGGAACAAATGATACATGCTCAAAAATCATGTTCTCAATTAAATTGCAAAGATCATTATATGGACTGAAACAATCTAGACGCATGAGGTATAATCGTCTTCGCAAATATTTGTTGAAGAAATGCTATAAAATGATGATGTATGTCCATGTGTTTTCAAAGAAAATAAATATTGGATTTGCACAATTGTGGCAGTTTATGTTGATGATTTAAATTTAATTGGAACTTCTGAATAGCTCAACAAAACTGCAAATTATTTGAAAAATGAATTTGAGATGAAAGATTTGGGAAAAATCAAATTTTGTCCCAGGTTGCAGATTGAGCATTTCTCATAAGAATTATTTATTCACCAATCTACATATATAGAAAAAGTCTGAAAATGCTTTTATATGGATAATGCGCATCCATTAGCATCACCTATGGTTGTTCGATCACTTGATGTGAAAAAAAGATCATTTTCATCCACTTGAAGATGGTGAAAATGTTCTTGATCTTAAAGTACCATATCTTAGTGTAATTGAAGTATTAACTTATGTTGCAAACTGTACTCGACCCAACATAGCCCTTTCTGTAAATCTTTTTATAAGATATAAATCTACACCAACACAAATATATTGGAATGGTGTTAAACATATTTTTCTTTACCTAAATGGTACTATTTATTTGAGATTATTTTATTCTCAAAAGTCGGGATCTGCTTTAGTAGGATATGCAGATGCACGTTATCTCTCTAACCCACATAAAGCTAAATCAAAAACAAGATACATGTTTACACGTGGAGGAACAACTATATCGTGGATATATGTGAAACAATCCTTGACAGCAACATCCTCAAATCATTTTGAAATTATTGCAATCCATGAAGCAGGCCAAGAATGTGTATGGTTGAGGAACATGACCCATCATATCCAAGCATCATACGGATTAACTTCAACAAAAGATAGTCCAACAATTTTGTATGAAAATAACGATGCTTGTATTGAACAACTCGAATGAGGTTATATCAAAGGTAACATGACGAAACATATTTCTCCAAAATTCTTTCATACACATGAGCTTCAGGAGAATGACGACATTGATGTTCAACAAATTCGTTCAAGTGATAATGTGACTGATTTATTTACAAAAGCACTGCCTACATCTACATTCAAGAAGTTATCCAAAATTATTTCATACACATGAGTTTCAGAAGAATGGTGACATCGACGTTCAACAAATTTGTTCAAGTGAAAATGTAGCCGATTTATTTACAAAAGCACTGCCAATATCTACATTACGAGATTGGAATGCGACGGATTTTTAGTGATCAACATCAATGGGAGTAGTTGTACTCTTTTTCTTTCGCTTAGTTTTATCCTATTAGACATTTCTAGCAAGTTTTAATAAGACGGCATTTATCTTTAATATTCCAAAATAATTGTACTCTTTTTCCTTTGTTTGATTTTTTGTTCCATTGAATTTTTATCAAAATATGTTTTAACAAGGCAGATATTTTGTAATATGTCATTCAAAGAAGTGTTGTAAATGGTAGATTTATTAATGAATGACAATTGTACCCCTATAACTTTAGAAATTATTAACATGGTATCTTTAATCATGCTCTATAAATATAGGACTTTGGTTCTCATTATAATATACACAAGTATCAACAATACAACAATATGCATACATATTTTCTCTCTTGCATTTTGTTCTATACATCTTGTTTGGGCTCTATTTTTTCAAGAAAATGCATTTTTGAATAGTAGAATGTTGAAGAATGTGTGATTAAAAAATAAAGAAAAGTTTTCGATTTACATGTAAAATTATTTTATAAGAGAATTTATTGTTGAAAATGAGTATTGAAAAAATGAATTTTTATAAAAATGGAGCCCAAATATGGACTTAATAACGTGAAGTCTGGATAATGCTTAAGTAACTATTTATGTATTTAATGTGATTCGGGCGTCCACTCAAAATAGAGAAAGGGCCAAAAGGATGATTACAAGTAAAGCCGGTGGTCATAAATGATTGATTACACACAACTTGAAAAAACTACAATTATAAATTAATTCTTCATTACTATATATAAAAACAAAAATCGTATCAATAAACCAAATATTAAGTTTAAATGGCATCGATGATATTCATAACATAAAATGAAATCAAACCTGAACTACTCCGTTATAGTTTTTTTTTTTTTTTTTTTTCCTTTTTGAAAAATAACCTAGAAACGGACAACCATTTAACCGAATTTTATCAAATTTTTAAGTTGCTAGTTTATCAACTTTAACCTAGCGAGTTCTCAGACTGGTCCACGATTGTTTCGTTTTAACCAGTTAGTGGATCTCATTTTCAAAACATTGATAACTACACATGCTTCACCTTCAAAAGTTTAAATTTTTAAAGAAGATAGTTTACGGTTGGCCCATATGCTGAGCCCACTCACATCCACACAAGAAAGTTCCAACACGTTTTGACTCGAGATTCGGATGAAGAAAGATGGCGTCTATGGAAGTGGGAGATGTTTTACGACGTGAGACAAAAATGTTCGAGTACTAGCAATAGGTTCTAGGTGGGAGGTTAGGTAGGTTTCATTTCCACTTCCATTTATAGAATATGGGCTAAATTAGCCACAAAATCTGCTAAAGCTTCGCCTTTGAGGGCAATTATTGTCTTAAATAACACTCTTCCTGAAGCATTAAACTTTTGAAGCATTTGCTTGAGTGGGAAGTTTGATAGCACTTATATGGTGTGAGCCTGGAAGCATGACCTTAATTTCGGAGATGCGGTCACCAAAGAGAGGGACAACTTCTCCATGTCTAGATAGCGGGTCTCCGATGTCAAAAGTACTTTATTTACATAATAAACAGACAGTTGGTGATCACCTTCCTCCTTCAAAAGCATCGAACGGATAGAATGGTAATCACAAAGTATAGTTGTAGAGGCTCGTAAATCCTTGGATTGGAGAGGATTGGAGCTTGTCTCAAGTACTTTTTCAGCTCTTACAAGGTTACTATGCACTCCTGTGTCCACTGAAACTTCTTTCCTCCCTTGAGAACCTTAAACAAGGGAGGAACTTATCAATTGCCTTAGAGACGAAGTGGCTTAAGGCTGCTACATGCCCAGTGAGGGTTTGTACCTCTTTAGGCTTCTATGGTGATCTTATTTCGATCAGGGCTTTAATCTTTTCAGGATTAGCCTCTATGTCCATTTGGTTAACCATGTAGCCCAAGAATTTTCCTGAGGCAACTCTGAATGCACACTTGAGGGGGGTCAACCTTATCATGTACCTCGCAGTATTCGAAAGGTTTTATCGATGTGCTCCACACGATCCTTCACTTTCAAGCTTTCACGAATATGTCATCCATGTATACCTCAATTATCTTTCCAATGAGGTCTGTGAACATCTTATTAACAAGTCTTTAATATATGACCCCGATGTTTTTCAACCCAAAGGGCATCGCCTTATAACAATAGAGACATCTATCTATTATGAAGGATGTGTGCTCTTTATTAGTTGGGTACAATGGGATCTGATTATAGCCTGAATGAGCATCCATGAAGCTCAGTAGTTCATGTCTGGTAGTGGAATCAACGAGTTGATCTATTCGTGAAAGTGGAAAACTGTCTTTGGGGCAAACTTGGTTAAGATTGGAAAAATATACGCATACCCTCCACTTGCCATTATGTTTTTTAATAAGGACGGGGGACGCACTTCGGATAAGTTGATTTTCGGATGAAATAATTGTCAATCAACTTCTTCACTTCATCCTTTAGGGTCTCATACCTTTCTGAGTTGAGGGCCCTACTTTTCTATTGATGAGGGGTAGCTTTAGGATCAATTTTTAAGTGGTGACAACTAACATTCAGGTCGAAGCCAACCATGTATTCATGTCTCCAAGGAAAGACATCCAAGTTTTTAACCTCCGTTGGCGGATCATTTCTAACCTATAAGGATTCAGAAGGATCTTGGGGATCTACTGGAAAACTCTCCAACTCTTTCCATTGGGGCTGTTTTAGGTTTGCAATCAATGATACGAAGATCCAGTTCACCAAATTTAGCTTCTTCTTTGGCAGCTATCCCTTCTTTAAGGGTTGTTACACTTCAAAGACGGCCTCTTCTTCATAAACGTCTACCATTTTGATATTTTCCCCTTGTTAAGGGATCTACCCTTGTTTGGGGGAATCGTTTATGTCAATGTCCGTTAAAATTACATTGACGTCCCTATGATGGAGTTCAAATAGCACTCACTTACACTCATTTGGTTGCCTTTAATAGTGGCGATGTCATTTTCTGTAGGGAACTTCGTACACAAGTGGTTAATGGATGTAACAGCCCATAACTCCTTTAACGCTGGTCTTCGTAGTACTCCATGGTAGGCAGAGTGATTATCAACAACCAAAAATTCCATAAAATAATGAGCAGTCAATGGGGTCGCCCCCATCTTCACTGCTAGAGTGATTTTCCCATTGGAATGATGCTATCACTTACATTGTATTGGCCTTTCGCGTTCCTTGTTTGTTGTGAAGTACTTAAAGGAAGTTTTTTAAAAATTGGTCAACTTCTGATTCTTCCTTTTGGAAGCCTAGTGTACCTCACTTCAGCTGTCTCACTTAGGGTCAAGTGAAAGGCTCTACATTTCACAGAGAGAGTTTAACCCCTTAGGTTCATATGGGTTTTGAAGATATTGAAGTGCTTCACAAGGTCACATTTTCCATCGTACTTGGGAATTTTAGGAAGTGTGAAGTGGCTAAAAACATAGGCATTCCTAATTCCCTTGGAGAATGGCAAATAGCCATCATCGTCTTCGAGGTCACAAGACCTTTGCTGTTCATCAAAATCTTCATCCTTTCTGACTTGAGGTCCCCGAGGTGATTGGGACAGCCCTGCTTAATTCCTGGCCTGATCTGCCCTCCTCTAACACATAATCATAGGTAGAGGATTCTAAAGCAAGTTGCTATAAATGGGTTCATTTTATCTTTCAAACTGAGGTAGTCCCTGATACCTATTTCTAGGACCAAAGAGAGGTTGAGCTTGCCTATTTTTAGGTTTGTCGGGGCTTATCCTGTCAAAAGCACTTATAGACCTCGGAGGCGTGTCTTCGATTTCGTAATTTGGAGGAAATTTCAATGGAACCTCATTGGGTCGGTCTGTGGCATAGTTAGTGGATATATCTACCTTAACTTCCCTCTTTTGAGAGGCCTCTTCCCTGTTGTGATGTTGATAATCAATCATTTGGCTTTGGACCTCCTCTTACCACGATAGTAATTCCCTTGTGGAACTAGGGAAGGATCATGGAAGAAGGCACTCCCTTGAGCTACATATGAGGGATTGGGTATCTTCTCTAGTTCTTCTGCATATTCCTAAGCAACTCATGAACGGTAATATTGTGTTGGGTAATATCTCTCATGTTTGTGGCCGTGGTAGCCACCTCCCATGTGAGTCTAGCAGCTATTCTGGACCTATCTCTTGATCTACCTCGTCGGTGTTGCTGATGAAGTCGATGACGAGTTGCTGGAGCAATATGTGAGGATTCCCATTCTTCAGGGTGTTCCCAATTCACCAAGTCGCTGATTATTCATTTTCAGAACTGATGGTAACGTTTTCTCTCCAATAGTAACATGGCTTCTTTTCTTTCTATGTGAATGATGTTCTTTTTTTTTTCAAGGAATATACTGGAATCCAACAAGTGATTCCTCTTGGGATATTTGGTGGTTCTTTCTTCAAAAACAACCCATATTCTTCAAAGGCAAGAAACTCCCGAAATATATCTCCTTGCCAGCTTTTTCCACGAGTTTTTCGTTGTTGAATGTGCGGATTCCCACATACGTCGCCAATTTGTTGACCCCGTTTTTTGCAATGGTTACGTGGACAACAAATGTTTGGTCCACTCGTGTCCATGCAAGCAAGTTCCAACACATCTTGGCCGAAGATTCAGATAGAGAAGGAAGACGTTTATGGACGTAGAAGATGCTTTACGACGTGATACAAGAATATTCAAGCACCGACAATATGATCAAAGATGATTGTATATAAACAAACAATCATAAACATCCTAACCAAAATAAAAACAAACCAAACTCAAGAAAATAAATATGGAATAAGCAAAAGAGAACCGAGTGTGGTTTCAAGAGTAAAGAGTTGTATTTCAAAAATTTGTTACAAAAGTTGCTTATTTATAGAGTTCTGATCAAAGTGGTAGCTATTGGATAAGAACTTCGTGACCTCATCTCCCTAGTTGAAACCTCACATCACTAATCTGCTATGCATTTAATAAATTGATAATGGGTCACCCATCTAGGCTGACAATCTTGACATTCATTACTATAAACATTACATTCATCATTCATAACGATTGCCTGCGAATCCCTAAGAGACAACCAAGACTGCAGCCAAAGGAAACTTTGGATGGAGCAAGGGCTTCGGCCAATAGGAGGTTCAAAACAAAGGGCGATGACTTTCTTCTTTGACTTCTTTATTTTAACCAATTGAGTCTTTGTTGATTTTGACATATCTGACTCATGTCTCCACGTGGATTATGACACGGTCTTCACTAGGAGGCTCAGTGGCGAGAAGTAACAATAACCCTCCAAATCTATGCATGATTCATGTAATGCATGGACTTCTTTTATAAAAATAAATTTTTTATTGAAGTGGTTATTTTTACAATACCACACTTACTATTAGAGCCACGCAAAAAACTTACTTCAAGTCTGCCCTGCCATCGCACATGAAAATTTTTCATATGTCAAGCATTTATCAAAATGAAGAAAATAGAAAGAAATCAAGGATGGGTGTGTAGGTTTGGATCTTACTATAATTTACCTAGAATTTAATCATGTGGAATACTTTGACCATATTTTATTATTTTAAGCATATTATAACTTGAATAATAGCTAGAATTAAGCTACTTGTACATCCTTTTTTTAGATTAAGTTTGACATCCCCTATATGTAGGAGATTTGATCATTGATTGAAAAGAATGTTGTTAAATCAATGTATAAAAAAATGTCAACAAATATAATGTCAAACTTGATGTACATGTAGCAAGATTGTAGTAGCTATTTTTTTTCATGATGTTATGTCTAACAATACGTAAATAACTATTCACTTTTTTAACCTGATCTATGCATTGACTCAAAATAGAGAAACGGTTAAAAAGGTTGTCACTGAGAGGCTATAGTTACTATCCATCCCACCTCTCTAAATGTCCTCTTCTCCACCACTATTCGAATGTACAAAAATAGATATATAAGCACCACAAGACCCATAAATTTATTTAATTCAAGAGGAAACCCTAGTTACTAGCAAAAAAAATGAAAAGGAAAAATGATTAAATCTTTAACCAATTAAGTCAAACCGATTCCCAAAAATCACACAATTGATGAAATTAGGGAAGAAATAGGTATAAAAAGTACCCAAAAATGTTGAACTGCTTGGAAACAAAAAATTAAACCAAAAAAAAAAATAATTTGAGTTACCTCATCAGTTGATGAGAAAATGCCGAGGGCCACTTCAAAAACCCTAGAGAAGTTTTACAAGATGAGGGAGATAATGAGAAAATAGGTGTGTGTTTTAAGAGAGAGATTAATGAGAATTGAGTTCGTTTAAGTGTGTTGTCTATGAAAATTTGAAGTGGGCTCACGGCTGATGGCTGATTGAACGGTTGCTAGTTGATCGTAATTTGGGAGAGAACGGTGTTCATTGGCGAACAGAGCACGAAGAAATCGAAGGAAGGAGAAGAATTGCGCCTCGTGTTTTGTAATGAGCGTGAGAAAGGAAATGAAAATAAAAAGAAATAAAGGGAAAATAAAATGTCCCAATTTACGGCGTTCATTTGCATGCCGTAAAAGTCATTTTTTTTTACAATTTACGGCGTGTACATAAAGAATGCTGTAAATAGTGTAGGTAATTGATTATTCACGGCGTGCAAAGAATGTACGCCGTAAATACTTTATGCAATTGATCATGATCATTTGCGACATACATTTAAGGTGCATCGTAAAAAGTTTATTTTTACGGCAAGCTTCAATTGCACGTCATAAATATATGCCATAAAAATTCATTTTTGTAGTAGTGAGTTAACATGATTTTCTTGTGTATTCTTGATAAACTGTTGGTTTTAGGTCAAACCGTAGGTCATAAATAATTGGTTACACACACTAACATGAAAAATTACAAATTTAAATTAATTCTTCATCACTATGAGGAAGAAAAAAAATGAGAGATCAGTAAATGAAGATTATAAATGATATTTCTAACAGAGTGAAATTAAGATTTAATTGCTCCTTTATAGATTATCTCTACTCTCTTAAAAGAGAGTTTTTTAGTTACTATTCATTTCCAATTTTCACTCACAGATCATGTTCACACGAGGACAAAAAATGCACTGCTCTCTAATGAAGATATTTTCTCTTTACCTTTTTAGTTACTATTCAGATTAGGTCCCAGCTTATGTAAAAAGTGCAAACGAATCCTTGAACCTTTATGTTATGCAAGGACCTTCTGCTGGAATCAATCCAAAAATCTGTTAACTATGTTAATGGCACATGCTCAACAGTTTCTAAGGATAAATTACACAAATAACATATAGCCCCTGTTGGTGGTTATTGAAACTTTAGTATATTTTGATAAAAAAAAAAAAAAAATGATGAATTGTACAGTTAACAAATTGTGAATTCCACGAAATATGTGGTTAGAAATAATTATTGACTTTGATTTAAATTAGAACTTGGCACTGTTTGAGCCAAATTATTGTAGAATGAAAATGAAAAATATAGTCGTTATTGGGGCCACACAAGAGATAGAAAATTTGAATTTAAATGTTGATGTGATGGATAACAGTCATATTTTTCATTTTAAGGAGAAAAAAATAGGGTTCAAACAAGGCCTATATGTCAAACTTAAAGTCCATTAGCATACAGTCTTTCAAACTTCCATGATGTGAAAAAAGTAAAAACAACATCTAGACCATTTTGAATTCTTCAGAAATTTCTTTTAAAAATATTCTAAGAATTGACCTATCAACCATCTACTTTGTAAGCATTGGCAAAGAGCACACTTTGACCCAGTATGCCGTAGCAACTGCTTCATAGCATAAGACTGCATCTTTCATGTCTCCTTTCTGGTGTAGGGGTGGCTTACTTGGTCATTATGAGATTCACAAGGACAAACAGTCACGCCAAAAATTTAAAAACATTACCTACAGAATCCTGCTATAGACAAAGCATCAATGCTTGCCTCTGTTCCTCCGGCAACCATGACATCCACATCTCCAAATTGAATCATCCTAGCAGCATCACCAATGGAATGTGCACCAGTAGCACAAGCAGTCACTGCAGCATGGTTTGGTCCCTAGATTCAAAATCAAGACTAGAATATGCAACTATATCTTATATATAATAGAAAATGATTAAATATAAGTGAGGCAAGTCGCCATGTTTTCTCTGCTGCATTCTTTCTAATCTATTTATTTTATATACTGATGAGAAATATTGCGGCATGGCATATACATGGACATCCCATTATGCATTATTTCAAATTATTCTTAAATATATTCAGGCCACCTTGGTTTTATATATAAGAAGCAGAAGAAAATATAAATTACCAATAACATGCTAGGATCTTTAGGGTCACACGAGAGATCTACCTAATTATGCATCTTTTTAAGCTTTCATGTCTTTTCAAATGACTTAAAGACATTAAAATGCAAACCTGGAATCCGTACTTCATGCTAACATGGCCAGAAGCCATGTTAATCAGTATCCTAGGAACAAAAAATGGACTGAGCCGGCGTATGTGCTGCAATCAGAAAAGAAAAAAGAAATGTTTTCACCAACATTTTTTTTTGTTTAGAAGGGTATTATGTAGATATAGAAAGTAAATAGTACAAAAATAGGCAAAATGCCATCTTAATTCGCTGAGGATATATGTTGCTTCTGAAGCTTCGCAAACCCTTTAAAAATCTCTAGTGGAGGCTACTACCAGAAATTGCCAAGAAATACGAGAATTCATGGAAAATATTAATTAGTAAAAAAAAAAAACAGACACGCAAACCTTCTCATAGATCATTCTCGAAGCATCCAATATATCACTGATGCTACCAGTCCCTGCACCTATGGAAACTCCCTGATGATCTTGAAGTTAGAAATGAAGTCACTAACAACAGCCAAAATGAAATCGCCCCTTTGTTATCAGTATAAAATGAACAAATACCGTTTGTTCCTTCTCATCCTGATTGGTGGGCATCCAATTTGCATCTCTAAGAGCCTCGTCAGCAGCACATAATGCATAGCCTATAAACCTGGCAATAGATCTATGATCCTGCACAAAATTCAGAAGTCAAGTCTCAAAATCTTTACATGATCATAAGGTGGGTCGCTGGAAAAGGTGGTAAGCACTGAAGAAACAAATAAATCCACCTGGAGCCTTCGAACTTCTACCAGGAAGAGGTCCACCTACCACTATGTATGATCAAACAAATCACATGCAGGGTTGTAAATATATCATCCTCGTTTTTATTCTTATACTTGTTTTGGTCATCAAAAGATTTGACTATGTCATACAGTGCTGCACTTGGCATGCTACAGCAAACCGGCCTCATTTAAGAGCATATGTATTTAAATAATAATTTAATTTTGATGGAACAAGCTAAAAGTTATTCAAGTGGTCACGAGTTTATTTGTATTATTAGAAGTAGATTTACCTTAAATTAATAAAAAAGTAGTTGATTTTGTTAGGTTTTATTTCTCTTTCAACTATAATCTTAGTTGCAAGATATGATGAACTGGTACCATATTTTCCCCTATGTACTCGAATGAGTTTCAAGGTTTTCTTCTCCTATTCTAACCATGCCAACAGTTTCCTTTTGTGAAATCTAAAATTCAATGTCAATAAGATTGTCCAGAAATGATATCAACCTTTTATGCTCCAATGGGAAGAAATGTTTAAATCGACCTTTCTTCTTAGACCATGAACATTCTGTTCAAAATCAAATTTATATTTTTTAGGTCTTCATCATCTTATAAACATCATTTTTTTTTTAGCTTGACTCAGAATAGCATTAACCAAGTGACCTATTTTAAACTGAGAGCAATAATTAAATACTATTATTACCTTAGAGTTGAGCCACAGCTCCTCGTTAAATTCATGTGAGTTGGTTCCGAAGGGCACAACTGCGGCGACTTTGGATGTTAATTGATCAAACGTATGCAATTGTGTCTCCCTATCAAACCCATTCATCTTGAGATCCTCAACAGTTATTGCTCTTATTCCACATTCCCCTTCTAATAGACGCTTCCACGTAGTTTCTACACCACAACCCAATGGTGTAACCATCCCTAAACCTGAGGTAACATCACAACCAACACAAAACATTACTTGATCTTGTGTTATTAAACAAAATTACGACAAGAAGGCTGTGAACTGTTGATTGATAATACAACTATATATACACATGTAGATACATTTGTGTGTGTAGTATGATTTTACCAATGTATTTTTGTTATAAAACAAGATGATACCAATTTGCTTTGATACCGCTTGTTGGATTCAATAAACGAGAGTAATATTGCAAGATGAAAATAATCAAGAACACCAAGATTTAAGTGGAAAATACAAGGGACAAAGGAGGAGAATTCATTATAAGATGAAAGAATACAAAATGTTGCGTTTCTAACTTCTATATTATTACAATGAAGAGCCAAAAATATATAGAGTACATGTCAAACTCTAAAAATAGTGTTTTAGAAGGAAAGAATATCATAAAATTTATCAAATCGCGAAACAGGCCATGGCCCGGATAACACTGATGCTCGAGCGCCCAAGCTAGCGTTAGGTGAGCAGCGGGCTCCCTATTCTGAGTGCTTGAGCGGGACAAAAGCGCTCAAGGAACAAAAATGCGGCAACTTCTTCTTCTTGGTCCATCTTTAGACCTTTTCAAGGTCTCTATCCAAAACATCAATTCCCAACGGAATTTGGGTTACAATTCAACAAATCTCCACCTTGACACAAATTCTTCTACAATGAACGAAGCTTCAAAAATTCTCCACTAACAAATAAATTTCACTGCAAGGAATATAACTAAATTCTTCAACAAAATTCTTTGACAAAATTTTTTCCGCTTCTTCCAAAAAAACCCAACTAGGATAAACTTAATAACTAAATCCAAGCACTTCACAACAAGATTACCTTGGGTGCTAAAGTTGCTCGAATTATCACCACGAGCAACAAAATCACATATAACTCAACAATAATTACCAAATAGGGCAGAAACATACCATGTAACAGAATCGATGATGCTAACTGCTTCAATAGAAGGCTCTTCCCTATACTCAATACCTTCACCATATTTAAAGCATAAGTAACTAAATCTACTTTCCCGTACCTTTGTGGGGGCATAATATCTCTCTTGGGTCTGTCTCTAACAATTAAATACTGTAGCACCATTGATGATGGTAGCAAAGCGACATTACCCATGACTTCTGAGCTCGATTGAAATGTATTCTTTAATATAGACCCTAAACCAAACTCCAACGACACTATATCAAACTCAAATTGCACCGGAGTGCCTAACTTCTACTGACAAGACATATAATTGGGACATTCTCTATCCTTTTATCACAACACGGGACCTTCGCTAACTTTTAGGACTCCACCTTCACCAGTGTACTTGTACCCTTTTAAATCAAGAATACTCAAGAAGATAATATTTTTCTTCAAATCTGGAACATGTCTCAAATTACCAAGTGTCTTGACCATCCCATCAAATATCTTAATTTTGACCTTTCCAATACTAGCTATTTTAAAAGGTGCATTATTTATCATTACCCTAGCACTTTTGAAAATTGTTTCATATGTTGAAAACGAATCTCGATTAGGACACGTATGAAAAATATAAGTTGTATCAAGAATCCAATCCTTGTCAGGTTTGGAGTCACCATCAGAAATAATCAAAAGTTCTCCATTACTCTAGCAATCTTCTGCAACACTGGCTTTACCTGAATTTTCTAGTTGTCTTCCCTTCTGATTTGCAGCAATTGATTTATCCATAATCTGCAACGTATAATAATCCTTCTTAATGTGCTATTTTTTTACAATACTTACAAATTGTATTGTTGGAATTGGACTTCGAATTGCCCCTTGTATCACCACCATGAACAAGGCATTCTCCATGAATATTAGATCCAACAAGATGTTTTATCTTCTCTTTTGAAACTAGAGCATCATATACTTATTCAATGGTAAGAGTGTCACGACTATATAAGATCGTTTTTCTAAAAGACATATAAAGCGAGCAACGAACAAAACAAAATCAACCCTAAATCTTTTCCATCATACTTGACCTCCAAGGTCTACAAATCAACGACAATTTCCTTAAAAATAGTTAGGTAGTCTTCAAGTGATGTACCTTCGTCATACTATGATAATATAATCGTTGCTTCCAATACAATTTGTTGGTTAGACTTTTCGTCATATACAATTGCTCTAACTTCAACCATAATACAGTAGTGATTTTCTCCTTTAAAACGTTTGAAAGATGAAGATGAATATGTGATAAGGCCTTTTGATTCTTACATTGTTTCTCCTTCAATGTCCAATTTGAGGACATCTTGTAAAATCTCAATAAAGCATCATCCAAATCCATCTGAGCGAGCACTAATCGCATCTTTACCTATCATATTGAAAATCTTGTGCTACAATCTAATAGCAAAATATTATACTGCTCCTGGGCAAATTGTTTGCAAAATTGGGATATCCATAAATACTCATATTTTTTTGGATTACATATTACTTGAATTTCTTTGGTTTTGACCATGTTAAATCATTATTGACTACTATTAAGAAGCAGAACGATGATTCAACTTTCACTCTTCGTAAGGAAGACTAATGCAATTTACTACTGTTGCAATTGCGGTGAAAACTTTTTATTTGCATTCTTCTATAAAATGTATTTTCTTTATCTCTAGCATATTTGTGTACTTTATTTTTCTCGTGACAATAAACTATAACAAGTCATCCTTTAGATTCTCTACTTTCTTTATAAATACTATTTCCAAATGAAACTTTTACTCATGCATCTTATTGTCTAAGCTTTTTTTATCACAGGACTCTGTAGAGTTTTTGGGTCATGAACTCTCTCACAAAATACATCAAATAAGGTCTATGCTTCAGCTTTACATGATGATTCTTTAATATTCATCAATAAGAATCTGCGCAAATGTGTGTATGAGTATTATAGAGAGATTGAAAATGAAATAAGAATTGTTGTACTATTTACTAACTAAACTGCATCGTCCAAATTCCTTAGTAGGTGATGAATTGAACTTTTTAATCTCTTTGGCTAACTAAGGAAAAAAATGAACGGAAGTAGGTTTGTCGGTTCCATCAAAAAAAATTAAAGGCGACATTGTTATCAAACTTAAAAGAAGAAATAATGTGCATTTGCTTATGTAATAATAGCTATGCAAGAAAAGTCAACTTCTTCTTAACGACATGTGGTTGCATCCTGATTCATTGTTTTTAAACTTTGTGCACCAAGTTTTAGAGAAAATGAGTCAACCTCACCATCATATCAAATGGGTAAGAAGCTTATGCAAGAGTTTTTGTTAAGATAAGCATTTTCAAAACAATATTAAGAACAGAAATAAAAGGAATGAGCTTTAATATCCCAGTAGGGGCAAGCATGTCGTATCTTCCATTTTGCTCTCCAATAGACCTTTGATGCATTATCGCTCATAAGATAACATGTGATGGAGAATAGAAAGGTTACCTGTGACAACAACCCTACGAGGAGGTATGAGGGGAGGGGGGTCAAATGGACCACAAGAGAAGAAGCGACTGAATTGGATGTTAGAGCTCACAAGTCTACAACAATTGCGTCTTGCCACTTCCATTTGCTACAAAACTTAGAGATGACAATAATTAATGCATTTTTTATATAAAAACAATAAGCGAGGAAAATAAAGAGGAAAACAAGGAAAAAAAATCCTGCTTGCTAATGATATTTGCTTGACGGGAAAGAAGACAAAATCCCAAAATTGATCTGCTACTTCCACAAGCACCACATTGCATTGCATGTGATCAAATAGCTTTCCTAGCAAGTAGCTAATGAGTAATGTCCCTTATAAGGGTCATATATCAAATAAATCCAACTCTATGACGTAGTTTCAAGTCAGCATCATAAGTTTAACTACATTTTCACTGACTTTGTGTAACCTGAAAATATTCTACATCGATGATGTAACCTTTGGAACCAAATTTGATGATGGTTTCAAAAAATCAGCATCATGGATTCTATCTTAATTCAGAAATGATAACATTAACCAAATGCAGACTAGATTATTCTCTCTCTAAAACTAAAACAACTTATCCATTATATAGTTTACTATTTTTCATAGTCCTTTACACAACACACCATGGCCTGACGAAAATTTTCAGATATCTAATATTTTCAATATCTACCAGTATGTTAATCTCATCCCAGGGACGGACCCAAGATTATGGTTCAGGGGGGCGAGACAGAATTTGAAATATTCGTTTAAAATATTTCAACATATCTTTGTCTCAACATTTTCTTCAATAGAAATTTGAGATATTCATTTAAAATATCTCAACATATCTTCCTACAAACCAAACAAAGTTTTCATAAATATACCAACAATGAAATGGCAAAGTTTCTTTCAAGTCATAGATTTAACCAACTTTCATTAGTTTAATATGACACAATTTGATTTTATTGCTAATTGCCGGAGGACATTTAGTGCTAGTTCTTGCAGTGCTGGAGGACACTTAGTGCTAGTTCTTGCAATGCTTGTTTACAGAATGCATCAGCCTCTATATTGGGATGCTTGCCATGGTCCGAGGGTTGGGCGCTGAATACGGGGTGCTTTGTTAGGTACTCTGACATTAACTTTCTTAATCCTATGCCGGGAAATGGAATTCCAAGAGGTAGAAAGATCTTAATGGTCTTCTCCCTAGCATTTTTGTTGTAAAAATTTCAATTTTCTATCAATCTATTCAGATTTTCGACTAACTTCGGCAGAGACAATAACGGTAGTTATAGTAGCAGCAGGTAGTTCAGCTACAATAGATTACAGAAGATGGTTCAAATCTGCAAAGAGTTCCAAATACATGTATTTTAAGTAAATAAAACATGGGCAAACATAAAGACATCATAAATGAGTAAAATTTTGTCCACTGAATCAATGTTTTGATGCAAAACTGGCAAGTTAACTGCTTCATTGCTTCTATAGAGAGGATGAGCAATACAAAGTCCAAACAGATTCGTGTTTGAAAGGTTCAATGTAAACAAACATATATATATATATATATGCCTAACATTAAAACATTAAGTGCTTTTTATTCAATATGGGAAAATAGAATAAGCAAAAGCTGATAGCATTAGTAATAAGAATTCCAAGTTTAAACAAAAGGGGATAGTGCATTGATCAATACCTTTTGGAGCCTCTGAGGGTCAAGTATGTGTCTTGGTTATTGGAGGTCCAGATTACCAGTGCAGTTCCTAAATTAATCTATAGTTTCTTTTCTTTGCATCAAATTAAAGTATAGTTTCTAGTATTTCTTAGCTATATACAATCAGCATTCAACAAAGACAACTAAGATTTAAATAAAAAGAGAGAAACAAAAGTCCAAATCATCTCATTATATATCAAGCAAAAAACCGAACACCTGGTGGGCGCCTTTAAATCAGAGGAATTAAAACTTCAAAGGCCAAACGTATGCAAGAAGTGAGGTAGCGTGGATGATAACGAATTAATTTCGAAATTGATTCCTTACAAAACTTTCTTCAAATCTTCAATCCATTCTTCTTCTTCATATTTCAAAATATGGTAAATCGGTTATTGGAATTTGGAATCCCACCAACAGTCGCCTAATGAGTTCGCAGGGTTTGAGAATTGGGGGGAAAGGGAAGGGAACGAGTTCACAGGAGAAGAGAATTGGGGGGAAGGGAAGGAAATGAGTTCGCAAATCGCAGGGGAAGGGATTCAAGGGAACGAGTACGCTCCTCAGTTCTCAGGTTTGAGAATTGCAATGTGTGGGCGACTTGGGCTTGGGTAGTTGGGTGGGCCCTTAATGGGTCCTCCCCTGATCTCAGCAACTTCTCAATTTATTATAGTTTTCGTAATAGAGTTTCTCGCAGTTTCATTTATATAGAAAGGAGTGGAAAAGTATACTGGGTGTTTCTCTCTTAGGCATATTGTCGAACAGGTGGCATGGAAATTCGATTGTACAGCATTCACAACATCAAAGTTATTGTGATTGAAAGTAGTAAAGATTAATAAACAATTTGAACAAGTAGAAGATTACCTCTTTCCCTAAATGCAAATGGAGGAAAATAGTGAATTATTTTCTCTGGGGAATATTGTTCAGTGTTTGAAACTGCAATTCCAAATTTCTTTTAAATAGTATTCTACACATATAAAGGTCACAAATAATAGTACTGGTCACAATACAGTACACAACAACCTTAAATTCACATTCTATATGCACAGTAACTTGCAAATATAAGCCACAGTCTAGTGATTCAAGTAAAGGATGTACCTGTAGGATAACAATTTGTAGCGACCCGAATTTTA
>CAIGRQ010086699.1:0-12663 GCA_903798375.1 Fraxinus sp. D2006-0159
CCAGTACAAAATGGGGAGGCCTCCCAGTACAAATATTTTGCTTCTGTTGATAATTATCAAGTTGGGCGACCTCCCAACAGTTTGCTTGGCGACCTTGGAGGTTGCCCAATTATAAATTTTTCGCGAATTTTCTTTTCAACCATTTTCTTCATTCTTTCTTCCATCTTGGTCCTCCACATCAAATTACTTCAATTTTAGTGCTTCAACTTTTACTCAAGTGCATATTAGTCCCCAAACTTACATCAATTTGCCGATTTATCCTTCTTTCTTTTCTAGTTGCTTAGAAACAGGTCCAAAACTGAAATAAGATAAAAATAACTTAAGTAAAGTAAAATGCAATAATAAAACGACACAAAAGCTTTGTAAAATGGCCCCGAATAAGTGCACAAAAATGCACTTATCAACAATCATTTGTCATTGTGTAGCTTTATCTCTAAATATCTATTTTAGGTGCAAGTTTAATCAGCTTAATGATATTGGGATTGTTCTAATACCTAGTGATCAAAATTTCGATAACCCTTGTTTTTCTCATTGACAATGGACATCACCATTCGTGGTGCCAATAGTTTCACATGGAGTTAAAAGTTCTGGACTTTATCCCTATGCGTAGATTGAAGAGCTCTCACAATTCTGTTTTACTGAGTAACTTCATCTCTAAATAGTTATTTTATGTGCAAATTGTAATTTTCTCAATGGCAATGAGTCTGTTCTGCTTCATTTTCTATTCAAATTTAAGAAACTAATAAAGTGCATCTAAGACAATGTGTAGACAATTTATTATGTAACTTATGTTTAAAAGAGCTCAAACTTTGTGTCATTGAGTAACTTCAACTCTAAATATCCATTTTATCTGTGCATGTAATTTTCTCAATGGCAGTGACTTCGCCTTGCTTCATTTTTCAGTCATAATTTTAAAGAACTAATAATATGTGCATCAAAAGCTTCGTGCAATCCTTAGACAATTTTGTATGTTACCATTGTTAAAAAGGCTCTATGAATTGGCACATCTTACCTCCGTGAGGCATAAGCTTTGAGGCATTTGAAGTGTAAGTTTCAACACAACCAATTAAACAATTCAATAGATTATCAAAGTACAAAATTATAATCATGATAGCCATAAACCATATTGAATTAACAAAATGAAAATCTAACTTGTACCCAAACATAAAATAGACCAATAAAGTACCAAAAAATAATTTCTTAAATTAGTAATAATAACACAACAAAATTGTAATATACTAATAGGAGTAGAAACATACTAGAAGTCTCTGTTATTGTCCTAATCACTATCAATTTCTTCTCATTCTTTGACATCGTTTTCACTTGCAATGGTGCCTTTTCCTTCCCCTTCCAAAGAAAACAAAAAACCCATTAAAAGTTCTAGGTAATAAAAGAAGAGCCTAAAAAGTTGAGGCGAGTTGTAGAAAGTCCAGAAAAGGAAGGTTCATCCTGGGGTTGGGTTGGGGGTGCTAAAATTAAAAATACACTCAGATATTTCTAAAACATCTCTCCCTTTTAATTATTGGAGAGCACTCTGTGCGGCATGGTTTGTACCTTGGTGCCAAACACATTGTCAATCTTGCCAGTTACGTATAGGCAGTGGGGGAGAAGATAAGAAGCAGACATTATATTTTAAAGCCTTTGCATAAAGTCAATCTTTTTATGTCCAGTACACATTTCACGTCAAACCTAGATCCCTTATTCGCATCAAACCTAGATCCCTTATTATTCCTGGATTTATATGACTGGAAGATGGAGTACAAACTTTATATCTATTACTCACGGCAATTTCTTGAAATAGAGAGAAAGGGGTGGGTTAGCCACATACCATCTAATGGTAATTTAATAGTTGGTATATGCTACTAAGTGTGTGTTTGAATCTCATTTTAATGAGAATAAAATTTTTGAAATAGTGATTGAAGAGAGAATGTGTGGTGGAAAAGTGATAAAAAGTTTTAGATTTGTGTGTAATATTATTTTATTTGGAGAATGTGTGGTTGAAAAAGAAGAAAGAGAAATAAATAAGAATGAGAAAGAGAAATAAATGGGTGTCAAACAGGTAATAAATTTCTTATAGAAAAAAAAAAATGGGGTCGGGCAAGCTTATTCCAACCATTAAATTATTGTTAATCATGACATAATGAGCATTTCTATTTTTGTTTATACAGCAATGCCAGAATTTGATTCCCTTTTTAATTTTTTTTTTGATAACCGTGGATGTCCGAGCTAGCTTGCGCGCACCTCGACTAATTCCATGGGACCCTGAAGTTTACAATCGGGTACTCACCTCAGTGGCCCTGAGGGGACTCAAACTGGTGACCATTGGGGAGCAAACCCAAGACCTGACCAATTGAGCTACCCCTCAGGGTTTGATTCCCTTTTTAATTGAAATTGTGATTATGTTCTGTTCAATAAAGAATGTCCAACTTAATTAGAAGAGATCGAAAGCAACAGTTTCTTTAAGCCAATATATTATGTTATGATTATTATACTGGTGCTCAGTTACCTTCAGCATCATCAAAGATCAAGTTCATTACAATTTTGGGAATTAGAAAGAGAGAAAATTAACCATTGCTTAGAACAGCAGTAGAGGAAGGAAAAAGAATAAGAGAAGTTAGATGCGTCTTTTCTTAGCGTCTGATCTTTTGAATATGGTAGCACAATACGTTTTCAGATTTGCTCACCAAATGACATGCGAGTATGCAACCATTGAAAAAGAAAACTTGGTGGTAAATAATTATTCTTAGGTCAAGTAACTATGATTGAAATGAAATTTTATTGTGGACGTGGCTAAATTTGTTAGGGTTTTTGGAATATTCGTTTGAATGTGTTTCGGACAGTTCCTGAAAACTGGGAAGAGAGCTGCTCTTCTTTATAAATCTTTTTTGTTCCCTTTTAACGATAAATAAGTTTAAAGATTAATTCTGTCATCCAAGGTGCTTATAAGGGAAATTATCATCTTCAGCTTATGTTTTCACATAAAGAATTTCCTTCTATTGTTATTCTTTTAATTATGCTATTCTGGGCATCGCAGGATTTCTTCACAATGCCTTCTGGAAAGAGAAAGAGGGAAGACTTTCCTTCACAACAGAACACTGGTGGATACATCCCACAGCAAGATGGAGCTGGAGATATGATATCAGATGATATGATGGTAGACCTTTTTCTTTCTGATTCCTTACGTATCAATTTAAATGGATCCCTGATGTTCCATATGGCCAAAATATTATTACTGGCCTTTCAGAAGAATGCATAGTTCCTTAGGAAACTTGTAGGTAATAACCTAAAGACCATTGACCTATATCCTTGCTAATTCTGGATAATATCTAGATCTCTCGTCTTTCCCTATTAAACACTTTATTCTTATGGTGGTACAATTGAAGCTTAATAAAATGCATTTTCTCAATCTTTTGGCAAGTTAATGACACATTACCTACATCCTAATTCAGGATAATTTCTAGATCCCTCTCATTTCCCTGTAGATTTAATCATTCAAAATACTGATTGTTAAATATTATCATAATGCTATTCGACTGAGTATGCACTTATCTGTTTATCATTGAAGCTTAATAAAGCACACCTTCTCAATCTTTTGGAAAATTGATGACGTGCTTTGTAACTTGTCCTGAGGCGGCCTGTCAAGTCTCCATTTTCTTCTTGCTTTAGTATTTGCTGTTGTTAGTGGTTTCTGGTTTGTTTTCAGATATTTTGAGTAAGCTAGATACTGTGTTTTTGTGAATTTTAACTTTTTGAAGATGGTCAACCAGAAGTTATTCACGTTGCTAGCCTTGGAAATGACTGAAACTTTCAGATGAACTTTTTCCTTATAGTGTCTTGTTTTAAATGCTATGAACTCCTGAATTTACCTCCACCTTTGCAGCACAGAAAGTATATTTTTTCAATTTATTTGATTTCCTGTTTTCATTTCTTGAGCTTTTTGTAAATGGCGGTCTTCCCTATGAAAAGAAGGATGCGCTTATTGATTTCTCTGTATTTACTTCATGACAAATTGTCCTTTACTTGATTATCATCGTTCTTGAGAAACAGCCAGACTATTAGACATCAATTAAATAACTTGGTTTCTTAACCCCTAGAGTTCTTAGTATTGTAGTTCAATCCATTGGAAACTGCCCTGTCAAGTGGGAATATAAAAAGCTTGGTTGTACAGAGAGTGGATGCTGTACCCCAAAAGTCAGTTCTATGGCTCATAGGTCTAGAACACGGGGAACAAAAGCATAGAACCTTGATGGAAACTCGTCAGTTGCTATTGAAATGCATAGCATCTCTCTCTAAAACATGAAAAGTTGAAAATAGGAAAACACTAGAACAAATGAAAAAGGGACCCAAAAAAAAAGAGAAAAAAAGAAAAGAAAGGAACCTATGTTGATTGCATTATTTTGGGATGGACTTATCTCCTTATGGGATGGATGGAAACATAAATTAGTTGCTTGGCGGTTAGTGTGATTGGCTTTGTATTGTACTTACAGGTCAGATGTACCACTTAGATGGGTTTACGTGATTTTAACCTTCAATGATATTTTTTTATCTTCTCTATTTCTGTATCTTTATAAATTGCTTCATGGTCATTTGACAGGTAGATCAAGGGAGCAGCAGTCAGCATTTTTTGGTAAATGCTACCCAACAGATGGTTGTTCGAAGGGAAGGACTGTCTTCTAGGATTCCTCAGTTGGATGGTCCCATGCCTGACCCATACGATGACATGCTTTCTACACCTAATGTTAGTTTTGCTTCTTTGTATTTGAAATGTATGTTTTTGTGCATCTCAAATGTGGATAGCATGGAGGGGTGCAATGTTGTTTTCACTAGGCAGATCTTTTGTATATTTGTGATTATGGTCTATGGCACGTGCCTTTCATTTGAGTGCATTTTTCTTCCGACACATGTTTTTTCCTAGTTTTATGACTACCACTCAGCTTTTATGATGTGTATCTATTACTGTTTCTGTTGCTAAGCGCCTATGTGTTGGTTTTCAGATGGGTATGTCATTATTGAAGAATAAATAATATATAATGAAGGCTAAGTACCTTTGGCTAGTGTTTGAAAGGTTTGCACAAAGTATTTTTTGAAAGAACTTTTTACATTCTGTAAAAGCTTTGGTGAATGCTGAATTTTATTGAAAAGGAATGCAAAAAACAATTTCATGAAGCAAATATCTGTTAGTCTCTTAACTATAAATATGATACGAATGACACTTAATTATTACTTGAGTTTATTGAATTGTTCTTTGAAAAAATGAAACATATGCTAATTATAAAAGGGCCTCAATTGACCAAGAAAGTTCTGTCATTAGCTTGGATGCCAAATTCTCTCTCTTTAATGGAAGTGTAACATTTGTGACCGTTCATTATCAATTTTTCTACTGTTAGAATGGGTGAAATTATTGATTTTTTGGCCTCTTCTACATTAACTTTGAGACAATTCAACATCTAGCCACATGACATGTTGATTTTAATTTGAAGATAAAGGATTCCAACAGCAATTATTCTTTTTTGTTTGCTTTGATCTTTGATTTTCTTGATCTGTATTTTTCAAAAGAGATGTAATTTTGGAAAAAATTCATGTCATATATTAATTATTGTTTGAAGATAAAAAATTTAAGCTTTAACTCTTTTTTTTTGGTCTGCTTTTTGCATTTTCAAAATTCCTTTTTATCGTTGCACGTGTAATTCGTAACGAACTTGTCATGTCTCATGAAACTCTTGCTCCACTCTGACTTAGAAAGATTAATAGCATGCTTCAATAAGCTTAAAAAGTTTATTTAGCCCCCGTTTGGTGCACATTATTTCCAAAAGAATGCATTTTTTTGGTTGATGTGATGGGAAATATGTGGTTGAAAAAGAAGGAAAAGTTATTGATGTGATGGAGAATATTATTTTATTGAAGAATGTGTGGTTGAAAATGAGTAGAAGAATGAGAATGAAAAAAAGAATGTGGCCCAAACAGGGGCTTAGAAGTGAATAAGTAAATTTTATAATAATTAATTCTATTTAGCGGTCAAAGTTGGGTAAGTAAGTTATTTTGACATTTAAATAACTTTTTTTTTTNAAGTGAATAAGTAAATTTTATAATAATTAATTCTATTTAGCGGTCAAAGTTGGGTAAGTAAGTTATTTTGACATTTAAATAACTTTTTTTTTTTACTTAAACTCCAGAAAAGAAATCCTATCCAAACATGTTTGGAATTAAACTGTACTTGAAGTAACTTTTATTTACCTTTAAGCTTCGCCAAACTTGCTCCATTGCTATTAAATTTAATTTGCCTTTTATCTTTAAAAGTTGACACTTTCAATTGGAACCCTACTTGGTGGACTTGGAAATTTCAGACATGAATGCCTTCAAATTTATTTGTCTTTGATTTATCACGTGGAACTGGTATTGGTCAAGGATATATTTGCTCTAGAAATGGCACATCCCTGGAATTTATTTACACAAGTGGTTTCTCTGGCTTTCAGTTGTATGTTCTGAGATGCTTCACAATGCTTTGCCTTTTAAAGCCATTTCCTTTTTTAATGTTGCAGATGAAATTTGATTCTATCATCTAAATGTGGAGTGGATAAGAAGTCTATGAATCTCTTTTTACTGATTAGCTCCCAAAACTTTGAATTTTGTTCAAGTTAAATTAAACGCTGTGGAAACAATTTGAGAGTTTTGATCGTCACTTGATCAACTAAATATTAAATAACTGTGTGCTTGGTGGTTAAAGAGCGGTAAATGGTTCGTTGTTATTGTAATGGCTGATAATAATATTATTCAGCGTGCTTCATTTCAATTGAGCTGTGCATATCCTGATCAGGATCTCTCATATGCATGCTACCATTTCATCTTAATTATTTCATTTTTCACTAGAACCGATTCAAATTTATTTTCTTTTCATTTATGTAACTGTAACATGTTCCTTTTTTAACATGATGAGGTCAATGGAAGTTCTTTGACTTACCTGGCTGCTTTATTGTGATCTGAAGATATACAATTATCAAGGTGTTGCCAATGAAGACTACAATATTGTTAACACGCCCGCGCCGCATGGTATAATTCTTCATGTATCTTGCACCATGTGATGTGTCAAAGTATTCATGCTCTTATTTATGCAGTTTGTTAGTTAGTTATCTAGAGGGGGTCGATGAATATATAGCAAATTCTTAAGTTTCTAATTTTTAGACTTCTGAAATCCCCTTCCGATTTCAGTGTAAGTGCAGCAGAATAAAAACTGCAAGTGCTCAGTGTCAGTGCAATGGATTCGTCTTAAAGTATTCATGCTCTTATGTTGATACAATTTGTTTGTTAGTTATCTAGACGACTAAGCAAATTCTTAAATTTCTAACAATTTTTAGACTTCTGAAATCCCCTTTCAATTTCAGTGTGAGTGCAGCAAAATAAAAATTATCAAGTGCGAAGTGCACTGGATTTTATGCTTTTTGAAGAACAGTATTTGTTCAGAACAGTATAAAAGGTAATATATGAATCAGAACAGATGGAGATGTGCACATTGCATTTATCAATGTTTAGGTTAATGTACCTATGTCCATTGCTAAAAAGCTTCCCCTTCGGGTTTCAATAATTCAGCTATTTGAAGTCAACAACGACAGTGATCTTTATTCCTTTGGACTGTTACATCTTTAATCCTTTCTTTTCTTTGGATGATCAGTCAAATTACTCCCTAATCTTTTGATTAAAAGGTTAGTAACTCCTTTTCTTTCAGTTGGAAGGATCAGTCAAACTTAAGCAGCAAAAAAACTAATCCTTTGCAGGATTACGCTTAGATGACCAACTAGAAAGAAACTGTGTGGTAGTCTAGCTCATTAAGAGCCTCGTCGATAGGGTATATAGTAATTTAAGTTCAGCGGGAAATCTTAGCAATGAAGTTTATATGTGATCATTGTTTCAGCAGAGAATATGATGGCTTGAGCTCAATGTTTCATATCATGATTTGTACAAAGTTAGTTCAAATAAGTAATATCTTGGCGAAATATAACAAGAGATATGCAAGAGATGTAATAAGATATAGTGTCCAAGTGTTACTTTTTGAAGAATGTGACAATGGAGCTCAAGTGATTTGACTTGTGGATACAAAGTTCAAGTACCAATAGCTCTCAGAGATTCTTATATACTTTGAAATTAAAAGCTTATTTGTGTCAGAGAAAAATATAGGTATTCTGCAGACTGTTGATTAACAGCTTAACAATGGCCAACTAAAGATGCATGTAAGTCAATTAAGAAGGCTTGATAAGGTTATCTTTTGATCTTTTTTCGGCAAAGATGTTAGTGGATAGTTGGGATAGAGGAGATGGGGCTGAGTTTAGTTGCCTATGTATTATAAAACTCAGTTTGACATTCCATTCCCCCTTTTACTTTGGCAATTTCACCATGTTGCAATACTTGAGATCCTTTATCCAGTTCAGATGGCTGCTTTATGGTTTGATGTCTGGGCGAGGTTGTTTGAAACTCTTGTCGGTTAGAGATACTTATCTCTTTCATATCATCAACCCAACACTCTTAAGACTCTCTTAAATACAAGACTTGTTTGGAATCATCTAAACCTGAGAGGTCGAATAGCGTTAAGCCTCACAGTTGTTCTGTCATCTGCATTTTTTTAGAGATGCAAGCACCGACTCCAGCTCCTGCTCCTGCTCCCCAGAATGACATTGCAGATGATGATGAAGACGAACCTTTGAATGAAGATGACGATGACGATTTGGATGACGTGGACCAAGGGGCGGATCTGAACACAGCACATTTGGTTCTGGCACAATTTGACAAGGTAATGACCCAAAGAGAGTTTTCACGTTTTGTCTTCCAGGGTCCTTTGATGTGTTCTCATGCTTTTAGCTATATTATTTCTGCAATGATGATATATCTGATGGATGCTTGTTTTATAGGTTACACGTACCAAGAGCAGGTGGAAATGCACTCTGAAGGATGGCATTATGCACATAAACAACAAAGACATCCTGTTTAACAAGGTGTTTCTGTCTTAAAAAATAATTCTCATAACTATTCCTTTCGCTTGATTCTTATGCTGCTGTTCTTTACACATTGCTAGTGCATCCTCGGGAAATTTAGAATCATAATTTTTGTCGCTCTGTTTCTTCCACAGGCAACAGGAGAGTTTGAGTTCTGATCTACTTACCAGATGGGCTCTTTAGTTCAGAGAAAAACCAGAGATCTCTCTTTCTTTTATTTTGTCGTCTTTGGTCTCTATTATTAAGTGAAAACTTGAGAGGATTAGAATTGAGTCCCGTGATGCTTTTTAGAAGGTTTCCACTTGGCTATATGTACATGAAGACAGTTTTTGCCCTTGTGCTCCTTCAAGTACCGTGAATCTTGCCTTATGTTGAACTCATTAACGGCACACTTTCCATGACATTAATTGCTCATACTAAATTCTATTTTAAGTACAGATTCGAATGTCCTTTTATTCGATTTGGTGAATTTTTGTCTGACGACGCATCTTTTTACCCTTCATTTTTCTGCGCTGTACTGCTCACCAGAAGGGCGAGCAAGTCAGGTGGGGGTTGGTTCTTGTGTGTGTAATGAAATTTGGAATCGCAAGTAGGTTCATATTCATGAGATTAGATTGTGCATTTATCAAGTCGTTTACCATTCTGGTTATGGATGTACTTGCATGCACAAATTACATAGATTTTGTTTTGCCATTTAACTTTTATGGTTGATTGATAAATGGGGAAGTTTCATAATTAAGAAGTTTGGTTTTACTAATTTCAAATTTAAGACATTAAGTTTAAAATTTCAGAGTTTTTTTAATTTTATTTATAAATTAATTAATCAAATATATATTTTATTAATTAAATATATTAAGGTCACAATTCCATATAATTTGATCACAAATTTCATATAATTGGTCACAAATCACAAATTTTATATATTACATTATTTTATGATCACAATTAAAAATTTTATAGGTCACAATTTGTTCATTGATCATAGATCAAAAATTGAAATATCACAAATTATTTTATGGTCACAATACAAAAATTTTACATGTCACAATTTGTTCATCGGTCACAAATCAAAAATCTTATGAGTCAAATTATTTTACTATCACAAATCAAAAATTTTATGGGTCATAAATAATTTTATGATCACAATTCAGAAATTCTATAAGTCATAATCTGGTCATCGGTCACAAATAAAAAAAATTATATGTCACAACTTAGTCGCAATTATATACAATGTGGTTACAAATTCATTTATCGATTACAAATCAAAATTTTTATAAATCACAAATTTCATAAAACAATTCAAATTTTTTGGTCACATATTATTTATTAGTTATAATTTATCGATCACACGTTATTTTTTAGTGACAGAATACCCGAATTAATGGTCAAAATCTTAAATAATTGGTCACAATCCCTCTTAATTCCACTACCTACCCCAATCCACCAAGCACCACCCCTTCCAACAACTACCACCACCACCAACAATATTCAACAAAATCGTTGTCATCGTCGCCCAAAAAACACCAACAAATCAAATCCACAACAACATTCGCACCACAACTAACAGTGCAATGATCACCCAACAACCATCAACCACCACTGACATGGACACCACCACCAACAACAAACAAAAATCACCCAAAAAAAATCAACACAGTCACGATCAATCTTGGTCACAAACACCCCTACTTCATCCCGTCCCACCACCACCACCACCCCCCCCATCACCACCACTCCAACGAGCCACAACCTGCACCACCTCCATCTTCACTTTACCATCTTCGCCAGCACCACCACTTCTCCAACGAACCACCACCATTACCACCACGCATAATCAACTTTCATACACAGATCAACACACATACACCATAGATCGCCTACCTCCACCACTTGCACCAACGACCATCGTCATTACCACAACCACACCACACTGCCCACACCAACAACCATCACCACCACCCACATCGCACCAACACAACAGTAAACAAGATGAAGAGGAAATAGATGTATATTAGAAATAAACCCATCACCAAGGTGTTGCAATGACGATAGGTACTTCTGCGCATGACGACGCTATTTTGCGCTGCGACAACACATTACAGCCACCGCATAGATCGGGAACCAATTTTTTTTCCAGATTCCCAAGTCATTTGTCGCTGCAGCAAATCGTTCCCTAGATTTCCCGTCATTTGGCACCAAACCACAACCTAACTCTGACACAGAAACTGCTTACGTCGTGCTGCAGTGAAGACATCATAGCGGTGGTCTCCGATGACATTGTTATCGCCACTGCAGTTTTCAGCTCCGTTCTCCATCGTGGTACAACTGTGGTTGGTGCCGCTAAAATCTAGAGAGAATGGAGAAGGGTGGAGTGGAGTGGAGTGGAGTAGAGAAGGAAGAGACAGAGTAGAGATTGAAAAATAATTTAGGGTTTGGGGGGATGAAATTAGGGGTGGCAGGTATGTAAAGTAATTTAATTTTATAAAAGTATTATTAATATTAAATTCTCATATGATTTTTGTATAAACAAACTTAAAATCTGATTTTTGAAAATGTAACTTAGAATATCTGGTTCTATGTAATTTCCACTTGATAGAATTTCTTCACAACGAGTTGGCCTGGGATGTAAATCTGGCATGGTCGACTTGGCATAGGGCTTGATGGCCTAAACCTAGTTACTGACATTTAATTGGGAACACTACATAACTACTATAATATAAGAATCATATTTCACAATCAACAAACTAACAAAATACTTTCATAACTTAGGTGGTATTTCAATTAATAATATATAAAATATAATTTACAACAACAACACACACACACACACACACACACTCTTTCTCTCTCTCTCGTTTTTGGTAAAACACAAAGGAGAAGAGACAATATAAAAGACTACATTTTTGTTGTATTTTCTTTCTTTTTTTTCCATACAACTTGGCTCTATTTATAGCCAACTTTTGATAGATACTACAAGACATTTCTACCAACTATTCTATTACTACCATACTAACTCTTACACAATCATACTAACTGTTGGGAAATTTACACCAATTCCCTTTATTTTTATTACCCGCGGGATCTTTTGTTGTTCAGGAGAATATTAGCAAACAAGAAAAATAAATAAATAAATAATACACGCACAAATTAAACGTACCGTCAAAACTTTTCACTATATGAAAAATTGTTAAATCATATAGAATTTTTCGCTCATCAAACCAATCCAAAGTATTACAAAGAAAAAATATCTCTAACTTTGTGTGTTGGTAAATATATATGAATAATTCTTCATTGCCAGAATTTCACAGGGGCTTTACAGGCCCCTCACAAGGGGCCAGGCCCTACATGTATTAAAAAAAAAATTTGCGTGGACCCCACCATGTGTGTGTTGTCTGTACAACATCTGTAAAAAAATTTCGGTACACCAAGGGGGGTTGAATATATATATTCTCACCAAACCTGCCTTTCTTCTCTCTCTCCAGAAGCTGCCGGCAACTGTGCATATATATCCATCCTAGCAACTCTCCCTCCAGCCAATTGAATATGTATATTCCCAAGTCAAAGCCGCAATGTTTGAATCTACACCAACCTTGCTGACTAACTGAATATACATATTCACAAGGCAGAGCTGCCTTTTTTCTCACAAAGCAGACGCCCTTTTTTTTCTTTCTCACGGGCCACG
>CAIGRQ010086705.1:0-11342 GCA_903798375.1 Fraxinus sp. D2006-0159
TGCTCCTCTAACAATCGTATGCGATTTGCTCATATCCAAAGTTTTCCTACTTATATAAGTTCTCTAATTTCCAAATGATTTATATGCTTAAAATCTTTTCAGGGAAAATTTCTCCATTTCCAAACAGCTTTTTTTACATATATCTTTATTAATAACAAATTAATTCTTAAAAAAAAACTATTAAATATAAACTAAGCAAACGTGCATTGCACGTTGCTTGCACCTAGTAATGACTAAAATATGTGAAAAATGTATTAGTTAAGAAAAACGTACTTATTGTTTCTTTGTCGGTGCATAACATCGCATGCATAGTTATTGTGGAAATCACCTGATTAATCATCCACTTCAGTCCAACTGTAGATTTACACACATTCTTGGAGGCACCAGTCAACACTCCAAATTAGATTTTACCCAATGTCTCAAAAATTGTTGACACATTACTTCTCCGAATCTTACTCAAGAAAATCTCCCCATTGGAGACATGGTCCAATTCAATTCGATTTTAAAGAGAATCGGACCCTAATTTTTGAATATTCAGTAAGTGGAACCGTCGGGTCCAAATTTAATTATGGAACCATTAGGATTTGATTCCATCCAGTTCCCGATTTTCGTACAATAATTTTTTTTTTAAATATTGATAACATTACATTAATTCATTAATGACGTGTTCAATCTTAGTTCTTACAAAATCACGTAGTCTAATCTCGTGATATCTTTCGCGTCTCTCTTTGTTGAGTTCATCATAGATTTGACTGTTAAAATCACAATAAGAAGAAGATAAGAAGCTCGCAATAATGAAGAGAGATGCAGCTAAGCTTCGAATTCGATTTCTCAAGAACAACAAAAACGACACTAAGGTAGAATATGAGATTTGGATAAAAATTATGTCAATCTAATTAAGTTAGGCTTTGTTGGAAATTAGAAATATGAAAAATTATATTTTGGGTTTGGACTAATTAATTAGTTAGCAAATTTATTTAGAAAAAAAAAATTTAATTTAACTTATTAAAGATAAAAATGTTAAAAATAAATAAATAAGAAGATTCGATTCTTATTCGATTTTTCGGTTCTTATTCTAGAATCGAGAACAGAACCAAATTCATTTGTTCTCAATTCAAATACCGATTCCGGTATTTAACTTAAGAAGAATTGTTAGGTTCGGTTCAGTTCAGTTCGGGTCTGATTTGACTCGAGAGTTTTGTCCAACCCTAGAACTGATGTTGATACGACTATTTAACATCGTTTCAGACCATCCACTCCTAGACCTCTATGCAGACAAAATAGCAAAATATTACACATGCTTGCAAACACACTCAGCCCTAATTCATCACCTAAACATATTAGTAAATCTAACAACAAATCCCTGCTAACAACATAAAAATAGAAAATGCATGTAAAGTTTACACTCTTGGCCTTCATTTCTTTTTCTCATGGCAGCAAGAAGAGGAAGAGGTGGACGTGGTAGGGGTAACATGGAAAACTTGGAGAATGAACGAGATGCTGAAACTGGGGCACTTGGAAGACAAGTTGAGGAGTTAACCTTGCGTCTTAAGCATCAAGAAACTAGGAGCGAACGGGGTCCAACCATGGCTATTCCAGTGATGAGGAGAACTTGTGAACCCTTTTGCCAGTAAGCAAACTAGAGATTTCTTTCAGAAAATCATATGATCATGAAAAACCATTAAGATTGATATGTTGGAGTTTCATGGTCTACAACCAGAGGAGTTTCTAGATTGGCTTAGAGCCATGGATAAGTTCTTTGAATTCGATGACTTTTCAGTTGGAATGTTTTGATGCCATAAGAGAGATGTATCTAGAGGATTCTGATTTCAAGGAGACATATCAAAAATGTAAAAAAGGCAAATATGAAGATTATTATTTACTTGAAGATTTTCTTCTAAAGGGGACAAGTTTATGCATTCCGAAATGTTCTCTTAGAGAGTACATCATCAAAGAACTTCATGGTGGGGCACTTGGTGGACATTTTGGGAGAGATAAAAACCCTTGTTGCTGATTAAGGAAAAATATTTTTGGCCTACCCTTTATCGTGATGTTGCAACGTTTGTGAAGAAGTGCCATATATGCCAAACTTGTAAGGGCCAAAGTCAAAATTATGGTGCTTACACTCCATTGCCTATTCCAGATGCTCCTTGGGAAGGTGTTAGCATGGATTTTGTTGTTGGATTGCTAAAGACACAAAGAGGTATTGATTCTGTTTTTGTTGTAGTTGATCATTTTTCTAAGATGGCACATTTTATCCCATGAAAAAAGACTATGGATGCCTCATACATTGCCGATCTTTATTTTAAAGAAGTTGTTAAACTTCATGGTTTTCCCAAGACAATTACTTCGGATCATGTTACAAAGTTCCTTAGACATTTTTGGAAGAGTCTGTGGAATAGATTGAGCACTATTTTGCTTTACGGTAGTGCTTACACCCGGAAACAGACGGACAAACTGAGGTTGTCAACCGTACATTGGGAAATTTGCTTCGAAGGTTAGCGTCCAAGAGGCCAAAGTAATGGGATACCGTCCTTTCTAGAGCTGAATTTGCTTATAATTCTATGGTACATCGCTCTACACGAAAAATTCCATTTGAAATTGTTTATGGGCGTAATCCTAATCATTATCTTGACTGAAAAGGCCCAATACACACGATATTTAAAACAAGATCTTAAAGATTTAATTTTAAAACATAAAATTAAATTGCAGAAATTTAAAATAAACACAAGAGTTTTTCAGCCTAAGCCCCGAAGGTTCGGCGGCCGGATCTAATGCCTACATCCCCCGTTGAGCATCCAAATAATGGATATTGCTCGATTGCACTAAATAGCCAAAATATGGCAACCAACAGTTACAATATCTATTCAAGAATACAAGAGAAAAAAGGCCATATATACTTTACACAAGCTTTTAGATCGAACACCCTTAAGGCATAAAATAGGCTAGATCACAAAGTTCTGCCTAACTCCTCTCTCACTGCTCAAATCACAAAAGATTCAGCACCCAATCTCACTCACAATACTCACTTCACAAATCAGAAGTAGATCTAAAAGTATATGCAGTTTACACGATTTAATCACTCAAGAAAGTAAACCCTAGAAAGAATGAGATTATTCTCTCTGAACAGACGCGAGATAAATCCAAGGGAATCATCAAAGAGGCGTCTTAGAGTAGATAAAGAGTCGAAGACTCTAGAATCACATCTAAGGGCAAGAGAGGTGCCAAGTGTCAGCAATCCAGCCTTTGTCTCCAATTAGTAAAAATGTCATTTCAGAATCACGATTTTATCACAGAATTGTTGGAAGCACCTTTAAAATAGGCAAGTCATAGGTTCAAAACTCAACATTGACCTTGCTAAAATTCCAACACCTAGCAAGACGGCTGATGATTTCACAACAACTATGACAAGGATTCAAGAAGAAGTAAAAAAGAAACTTCAAGAAAGTAACAACTCTTACAAAGATGCTGCAGGTGCCCATCGAAGAATCCAAGTTTTCAAGGAAAATGATCATGTTTGGGTGTATTTAAAGAAGGAAAGGTTTGTTGCTGGTACATATCAAGCTTAAAGAGAAGAAGATTGGTCCTTGTCGGATTTTGAAAAAGATAAATGATAATGCATACAAGGTTGAGCTCCCAACAAACATAAACTCTCATCCCACATTCAATATTCGTGATTTAACCCCTTACCATGGAGAGAATGATCTGAACTCAGGGACGAGGTTTTTCCCACATGGGACGAATGATGTAGTGCTGGAAATTCGTGGAACTAGATTCATTTATGTGTTTTCATCATAACTTTCTCTAGAAATTTCCTATTCATGCATGGTTTGTGGCATTGGAAACTAGATTCATTTATCTTCTCAACATATTATTATTCATGGTCAGATTCAAAGTAATTTAGGAGTTATGAAAGTTCAAAGTGACGCCTTGGGACTGGGAAGTTGAAGGGTTTCTAGTTTTTAATTTTATGCATCAATTCATGTATTCAAATACATTATGTTAGCCTGTAAATAACTTGTATGATGAGAGAAAGGGCAGACTTGAATATTTACTCATTTTCATTAATAATTGAATTGGAAAATAGAAGTTATCTATTTCTCTTTGGTTCCCAACTTTGTGAAGTCTAATTTGGCATATCTACAAAATTTTCATTTTAGATTACTTTCCTTGCCTACATTAAAACCTCACAGACCATTGCAAAAATCAAGAAAACCATTCTTAACATAAGCTCAGATTTCATCGAAGGTTTTATTATCTTGCCATCCTGACACTCAAGTACGTTTCAAAATTTTAAGAAAAAAACAGAGCATACTATAGAAAATAACTTCCACAAACAAATATTCTCCTACTACACCACCCCACCCATCTCGAAAAACAGGTTATCAGTTTGGTTGAGCTGTAAGTGTATCCAATCTATTTTTTTCCCCATTAAAAGTGAAAGGAATAAAGCCATAATACTAAGAGGTGGACATAACTTAACCTCCAGTCAACGAAAAATACTAAAATAAAAAAATTAACTAGATAGATAAAGTTAGACTATGAAACACTATTATGTGCCCTCTTCATGCTTTGGGTCAGCATGAGACACAACAATAACCTTCAAACGATAGACTGGAATAAATCAAAATAAAGATAATGCTAACTCTTTGCTATATCTAAGGCTTCACCTTGAATAACACACAACTCATCCCTCTTTGGACTTTTCATGACCACTAGAGAACCTATACAAATCTTTGGAATGCCAAAATGAGATTTGAACTCATAACCTTCATCTTCTAGAATACCTAAGGAAACAAGATTTCTTGCAAGGCCCAGGACATACCTAGCACCTAGAAGAGGTCTTATAATGTCATTGTGCATCCCCATAGCAATATCACATACTCCTTCCAGGTATACTTTCCTGGCCTTAACGTCTCTATAGTTATAGAACTAAGACTCAGTATGACACATATGAACTGTTGTACCTGAGTCTAAAATTCACTCATTGTCAAACTCAATATTAGAAAAATTCATGACAAGTATGCTATCTACATCAATGTCGAAGTCTGCTAGCACAGTCACAACAGACAATCAAGTGAATCACCTACAACAACTAAGTTCTGATCATCACTTTCTTGGGGTCTCTATTTTTTCTTAAGGCCATTATAATCTCTCTTAAAATTCCTTAATTTACCACAATGGTAGTGTTCTTATGACTCTTATCTCTAAACTTAAAGTCACATTCCTCCCTCTAACAAACAAACTCTCTTTTCTCAATCTAACCCATCGACTCTTTCTTAAGCTCTAGCTTTCTAGCCCATAAAGCAAGTTAATTGTCCCAATATTCACAGAACTTATGTCTCTGTCTTCGAATGCTTACTGAAATTTAAGATGTGGAGTTTTGACCACTAAGCATATCAAAATGTTGGACCTTACTAATTGCCTTAACACCTGTTCCAAATCATAAACAGAATTAGCGACGTGGCTAACGGAATGCACATGCGACACCTCGTCACACCGTTAACAAATTGTCCTCTCTTCAATTGTTCACTAAACTTTGAAAAAAGTCTTTAATTGCTCACTAAACTCTGAAAATGTTTTTGATTGCTTACTAAACTTCGGAAAACATCTTCGATGGCTCGTTGAATTTTAAGGTGGTCGAATTTTGACCACAAAACTTAAAAAAATGACATTGACGTGCTGTTTGTTAAAAAAATATGTACTGCAATCATACATATAGCTTAAAAGTAATAAAATGGACAATCAAGTCAGAATTATCGATTCCACGAGAAATGATTACTCAATTACACAATATTTAAATTTAATTTTAACATATTTTTGTAAAATTTTAAGTTATTTTCATCATTTAAAAAATTCAAATTTATTGTGTCTTTCATTGTTAAAATTAAATTAAATTAAGTTATGTTCAATGGATTTTACAACGAATCTCACAATAAATTTGAGTTTTTCAAACGATCAAAATAATTTAAAATTCTACAAAAATATGTTAAAATTAAATTTAAATATTGTGTAATTGAGTAATCATTTCTCGTGGAATCGACAATCCAAACTTGTTTGTCCATTTTATTACTTTTACGCGACCCGTGGGATTTCAATACTTATTTTTTAACAAACAATAGGTCGACTTCATTTTCATAAGTTTAATGGCCAAAATTCGACATTTTTCAAAGTTTAGTTAGCAATTAAAGACGTTTTTCAAAATTTATTGAGCAATCGTAGATGTGACAATTTCTTAACGACGTGATAAGGCACCACACGTACATTCCGTTAGCCACGTCACTAATTCGTTAATGATTTGGAACGGATGGTAAGGTAGTGAGTAACAACATCCAACATTTTGATAAGTTTAGTGGTCAAAACTCAACATCTTAAATTTCAATGAGCAATCGAAGACATAGACATAAGTTCAGTGACCATTGAGACAATTAACTCCCCTTAAAGCATTAGTCACAGTATTTTAGGTTAAAGCATCCCTAGCATACGTGATGACATTCCTAAAATTTCTATAGAATTTAGACATAGAATTCAAAATTTTAACAACTAGATATTCATAATCAAATTTCTTATCAATGTTGGCCAGACACTTGACAAACCTGTTACAGTCATCCAAATTGGATTCAAGATTATTTCCCGGATCCATCTTAAAACTAAGAAGTTTATGAAGCAAATGAATCTTGTTTGGCAAAGATTTTTGCAAGAATAACTTGTCAAGTGCTTCTCACAACTCCTTGACAGTATTATATTGTTCAACTTATCCCTATACATCGTCACATAAATGAAACAAAATAGAGCTATGTGTACTTTTATTCATTTCAACAATTTCTTCAGGCTTAGCTTTCAATGCGTCATGATATTTTTCTGGGTCTTCAAGAGCTTTAGAAACTTTTTATTGAATTAAGATATCTTTCATTTTTTGCTTCCAAATGGAATAATCTCCCTTACCATTAAATGTAGACAATTAAACCAAAGAAGTCGTGATAGAAAAATGATGTTTTTCAAAAAGAAATTCACTCAAAACTTTTACCAACACAAATGCAAACTCAAACCAATTAATGTAGAAGTTTCTATCAAAATGATCACAAAGTCACAATATCAGAAATTGTAAATCCAAGAGTGTTAAAATGTACAAACTGAGAAAACCAATCAGTCAGTTGGTATTTTAAGGAGAGGTAAGAGACTTTATAGCTTTATGACCACCATTATTCGCACTAAAACTTTCAGTAGCTACAGCATCCACAAGAACCACCATTGGGCCGCTATCGAAAGAACTTTATCGTCTTCACCTTGCTGCTTGAGCTACCATCAACTACTACAGTATACAAATTAACTAAACAACAACACCAGAAGATCAAAAATTCCTTAAGGAACAATCTATCTCTTTTTTCACCATCCTTGAAATATGCCCTATATGCTGCATGTACCTGGTCAGAATGTTCATTGGAAGTCAAGTTATGGTCTTCGTTTGTCTATCGGTGCATGGATCCACCGAAACTTAGACATGAAGTTTTCGAGTCTCCGTGTTCTTGAACTTCTAATATGTTTTTCATGTCGATTTCACACTTTTGTACCACTAGCCTAAGCTCGAATATCATTTGTAGAGATAAAATGTAGATTACAGTGTTTGTTACAACTCAAATGTGAAATAATATCTTGCATTATGATAAAATTGACTCAAAACTTCTTCAACACCACCACCAATGGAGTCTTGATATTGAGTTTAGATTTGTGTCACATCGAATCAAAGCAGTGTCATAAAAATTGAATGATAATGGATTCATCGAGAAAAACCCATCGGAGATAACCAAGATTTTTCACAAGAGAAACAAGCCCCTCCCACTTGGTTTCTCAATCTATTTGTTTTATTTTTGCCAAGTCCAAATGATACCAAGAGAAGCCACTTTCTGTTATAGGATGAGGCAAAGTGAATTCAAAACCAATGTTCACGTAATAGACAAGGCAAGAACAGAAAGTGACCACAAGATAATTTCCAATCATTGAATTTAATCTAAAGTTCACAATCGTTCTAGACAAGTACAATTCTCACCAAATCCACTTGTCCAATATGCAAGTGCCATGTGGATTTGAGTGATCCACACTCACAAATCTTCACCTTGGATCACTTATAATCCACTACCCAATTCTTCATTTACAAGTTCTATCCCTTATTGTGGTCTTATTTCATCATCGCTCAATCTAGCTTAATACCTGTACAACAGTTAATCATTATCAATATTGATAAACATTTGTTGAACTTTCCAACAAGTACTTTATTCCCAATATTTGAAGGACTATCATGGGTTGCAACTTTAAGCAGTGTAAATTCACCAAATTCTAAAATCTTCCAAATGAAGTGGTATTTCACCGCAATATGCTTAGATCTTTCATGCTACATAGGGTTTTTTCATAACATCAATGTACTTTGACTCATAGTAAAGATCACGGCATTTTCATTCAAGAAATTCGATTCACATAGTAGGCCTTTCAACCACTTACATTCTTTTATAACTTTAGTTAACGCATCATATTCTGCTTCAATGCTGGAGAGAGTGATTATAAATTGTAACTATGATTTCTAAGTGATACAGCTCACCTAAAGTGAAGAAGTATGAAGTGGTAGATTTTTTATTATCTTTATCCATTACAAAGTCAGAATCTACATAGCCTTTTAACACAAATTTATCAATTTCTTTTCAAAAACTAGGTATCTCAATAGACATTTAAGTATAGTACAATTATGTTTACCTGAGCCAGATATAAACAGGAAACTAATTGCATATTCAAGATTCAATCTCATGGTAATCATACAATTCATCACATAACCAATGGCATTAGCATAGGAACATATGAGAAGTACCGACACAGTGATGATGGCTATGCATCGGTGTTCAACATGTATCGATCATCGGTATGTCTCCAACAAGTCACTAACGCATGTCGAAGGCCCTTTTTGAGGCCATTAGAAGAAGAATTGAAAGATGTCCCTGCAAAGAACTGAAGAAGAATAAGACGTACAAGGCATGTTGATCATGAAATAGGTGGTGAAGTACTATCAAAATTTGGGATGTTGTAGTGGAATAAAGTGGCTGAAAAAAATGAAGGGGCTAAACCCTAGTTTGTTGAAGAAGAAGTGAAGAGACTTGTGTGTTTGTGATGATTAGTAAATGAAAAATTAAGCTCCTGTTTGGTGACCATTTTTATTTGAAAAACATTATTTTGAATAATGAATTTTTGGAGAATGTGTGGTTAAAAAGTAGAAAAAAATTTGATTTACTTGTACAATATTTTATTGTGTGAATATGTGGTTAAAAATGAGTATGTAAATTTTCTTTTTTTTTTTTTGTATGAATGAAAGACAAACAATGGCTAAATATTAACCTTATCTTTTAATAAGTTAATTACTCTTTTACCCTTAATTTAAAAATCAAAATGAAGGCTTTTTAAGTCTAAAAAGAAGGCAAACTTTTTTTTTTTTTTTTTAACTAATTTACCATTTTCCCCAATTCAAATCAAACTTCTAAAATATATTTGTTATTTAGCTATTTATATTTGATACAAAATGCTTAACTAACCTTAATTAATATATGACTTATTTTGAATTACAATAACTTTGGCTTAACTTATCCAACATACTTTTTTCTCAAATTCAATTCTCGCCATTTACTATGAGCTTCGAAACAAGCTCAAAATTGATAGGAAAATTCTCGCTAAATTAATACTTGATTATTTGACTGAATAAAAAAAATAATGACGTTGAAACTTAGTTTCATATTTCTCTCTCAACATCTGAAAAATTAACAAAATGTACCAAATGAAATAAACATAATTTTATTTTCGGTCACTACAAAGAAGGTTTTTCATGCACGCGTTTCCTTTTTTTTTTTGTTCCTTTGGAATTAAATCATTTTTATTTGCAGAGATATTTTAAGATGTTCTGCCAAGGGTACCCGGAAAGGAACAAATCATTTTTATTTTGAGGAGATATTTTAAGATGTTCTACCAGGGGTGCCTGGGGCAATGACCTTACATTAGGTCCAAACATTTTCAAATAAAATATTTTTGGAATCCAATTTTAAAATATGGCTAGGGCTATCATGAGCTGTTATGGCTTGCATCTCTCTCACGCATCATGTTAGGGATATATAATTCCCCACACTATTATCAAATATAAGTGCAAGAGATGCAATTTTTTATGATTTCCTTGGATTAAGAAGTTTTTTAAGTACGGGCTCCTTATATGCTTGGGAGTGCGGTTTGTGCATGTTATCCCTACTTTTTCTCGCATTAAGGGGCTTTGATTACGATATTGATCTCTCTTTGTAACTGTTGAGGGTTTGCAATGACTCTGCATGAAGTTGTACCACTTTCTTATCCCTTTTTCTTACGGGACATATAGGCCTCTAACCTTCCAGTGCCATAGGCACGTTCTCCTACTTGTTCCACATCCTTGCCATTTTGAACACTTCAAAACATTCATCTGTATCATGGGTTCTGGTGCGGTGGATTTTGCAGAATTTTTCTTTTTTTTTTCTTCTTTGCAACAAATGCATGGACCTTGAGTTTTTCAATATTATTTTGCTCCATTTTTCTTCAACTTTCGAGGACCTCTTCTACATGGATCTCATTAAATATTAGATCTATTAGTTGGTGGAAGGACCGTAGATATCTTTTGCTGGCTTCTCGCTAGAAGAAAGTGTTCATCAATAAGCTATTCCAAAATGCATTTTGTGTTTCCTCATCCGGAGTAGCCTCATTAGCAATCATCTCAGCTTTAAATCTCGTGTAATAACTTTGGAGAGATTTTCCTTCCCTTTGCTTTATGGTATTCAATCTCGTAGTTGGTTATCTCGCCCTGAGGCCTACCCCGTTGATGTGGCAGCCAACTGTTGATTGATCTTGATGGAAACAGGTACATCGTAGTCTTTTTCTTTGTATATTGCTTCGCTGAAGAATGGCCTTGAGATCCTTTATTCAGATGAATATCATAGGAGTTGTTCTAGTTTTTTGCTCTCCGGTTCTTCCAACGGTTATACCTCTAGTCATGCGAATTTACCTTGTTCACCAATCTTTATAGAGCGAATTTGCTAGTCTGTAACCTTTTCCACTTTCGTGTTGGAGCAATATTGTCGCTTTGTGATTTCTGTAAGTTACTACTGTTGGAAAAAATGAGCATGTGGCTGACTTTGGCATGAGTTTTGAGTGGGAACAAATGAGTATGTGGCTGACTTTGGAATGAGTTTTGAGTAGGACCCTCATAAGTGTATTTTATACACTTATTTGGGCTCTCAAATATTGACATTTCGTAATTTTTTTAACGGGAGTATAACCTAATTTATCATATA
>CAIGRQ010086711.1:0-21730 GCA_903798375.1 Fraxinus sp. D2006-0159
TCTGTTTGCAAAGAATGTACGTCGTAAATACTTTATGCAATTGATCATTTACGGCACACATTTTTTGCATGCCGTAAAAAGTCATTTTTTACGGCATGCGTCAATTGCACGCCGTAAACATATGCCGTAAAAAGCTATTTTTGTTGTAGTGCGATAAATGTCAGGTAAAAAAAAAAACCTCAAAAAAAAATAAATAAATAAAAAATGGTGGGGTCATTTGACCTCACATGATCCCATGTGAGTCTGCCCCTGATAGATAGTAATAGAGTGATTAATGGGATAACGTTCTTTGATTTTCCATTCAAAAATATGTCATTTATAATACTTCATCCATCCCACAAAGATACACTTGCTTTCCTTTTTTGTTTATCTCAAATTATGGATCATTTTCCTTGTTAAAAATACATTTGATTCTTTAGTTTTCTATTATGTTCCTAGTTAACGTGTATTGTCATCAATGAATACTACTATGAACTACTCCTATTTAAACATTATTTAATGTAATGGTATATTAGGAAAATATAAGTAAAAATTATATTTTCAACTGTATTAATTACATTTCTTAATCTAACTAACATATTTTTATAAGACGGGGAGTGTATCTTCTCTTATCCTCCTCAAGTCATCTCCAACCTTTGCATTGGGTATACCACACAAATGATTGTCTTTTGAAGGAAAACTTTAAAAAATAGTATCTACCTTACTTCATCGTAATATTACGTATCTAATACATAATACTATACATTATAATTTTATACTAAATTATTTATATAGCCTAATCTCATGCATCAATTGTTATTTTCCATACTTGATAATCATTATTTGAAAACTCTTTTCTACATATTCACTTTCAGCCACACATTCACACAATCATATATTATGTACGTAAATTCAAGTTTTTTTCATACTTTTTAGCCACATATTCTTCTAAAAATCACTATTCAAAATTTTATTTTTATCAAATAATAGCCATCAAACATGGGCTTAAATTATGGTCATTAGTGAATTGAAACGGAAGTCAACAGTATTGGGTTGTGTGCCCATATAGTATAGTTCTCCTGATAAAAATAACATTATTCTTATATTAAATAAAATTGTTTTTGTTTCATTTATTGTTTTTTATTTAATTATTGAGCATGCGAATTAAAGTGCCTATAATCACTAGTGATAATATAAGTTGGATACTTGCGTTGAAAAGTACAGTGTGACACAATATATAGTTTGATCATAAATAATTTGTTCACTACTTATGTATAAGGGTTGGCATATTGTACCAAGAGGTTGTAGTGTTGTCCGATTCACTATTCATGTTTGTGATTTGTTCTTATCACGGAAATAGTTAAATGTGACACTAGTACATTTATAGTGTATTGAATGGACCACATGTCGAGTTTAATTCTATAGCATGATTGTGCGAAGAATTAAATTCCACTTGATTGCTGTGTATTTCATCTAAATCCCTTGACAGAATTATGTATATATAGTATGAATGGATCACGTGTCAAGTTTAATTCTATAGCATGACCGTGTGAAGAATTAAATTCCACTTGACCACTGTGTATTTCATCTAAATTCTTTGACAGAATTATGTATATCTTTTCGCAATTTTAATGGTTCTTTGATTCATCAATAGGTGAGATCAATTTGATCGGTCAAATATCTCGATAAGATGGGAACTTGAGAATGAGCGAAGTAGAGAACATTGTGTTGGGAACCGTCATCCTAAAAAATGGGTAGAGTGACTATTTAAGTTTTTTCTATTGAACGGTTAAAATCTGAGCTTGGTATTTAGCGACGATTAAATTTCGACATATGTGATTTGTTCATATGACCGTTGAAGAAAATGGTACTTAAGTTAGTGAGAATAATGAGGGGCAAAATGGTCATTTATGCTCGTACCTAATTATCGAATCTCAGACGGGGATAAAATACATATACGACAGCTCGATGAAAATATTACAAATTTATTAGGTTCTGTGATTTTATATATTTCGAGAGTTCAATCTTTTGCTCTTAATGGAAAAAGTAAAAACTAATAATTAGATTGTGTGGTCTAGGGTCGACTAGACATGATCTAATTATTGGAGTTTGGAAAATATATGTCCGATTAGGTCCCTGTGGTAGCTCTATAAAGTAATTGAACTTAACTACGTTAATTATAATAGTTTTGGACTTAATTGTAATTACAATAAAGTTTTGTACTTACTTGTAATTACTATAAAAGTTGAAAACTTAATTATAATTATAATTGAAATTCTAGGATCACACATGTAATTAAATGTAAACTAATTTGATTTGGACTTTAATTAAAACTCCTAGATTTTAATTAAAACTTTTATTTGACATTGGAATTATTATTTTACATGGATTGGGACATTTTTTTATCTCTATAAATAGATATTAGATGGACATAAAAATCATACAAGAATCATAATATATAATTTCATAGTGTTCAAATTGGAGAGAGAGAGAGAGAGAGAGAGAGAGAGAGAGAGAGAGAGAGAGAGAGAGAATATTTTCTTGTTGTCCAATCCAAGAGTTAGTTGCTTGATTTAATTAAAAGAAGGTGTCCGCCCACCCATCAGTGTGGTCTTGACTTTGGAAAATATCATAAAAGAGTTGGAGGTTTGAGCATCAAGTTCATGCAATTAAAAGACTGGAAGCCCGTGATCCAAAAGGCTGAAAGTCCATGTTTGGTACGGTTAAGATTTTCATTCTTATTCTTCTACTCATTTTTAACAACACATTTTTAAATAAAATAATATTTTTCATCACATCAATAATTTTTTCTTCTTTTTCAACCACACAATCTCCATCAATATACTATTTCAGAATACATTCTTCTAAAATAATGTGGCTCAAACACATAATCATCAAATTTATGAGCTCGTTTGGTAGAGATTAAAATCGGATTAAAATTAAAAAACTAGCCGTTATTATTGACTTTTATTAGACGAGTTTGACCCAGTAACGGCTATATTTTCAATTTTAATTGAATTTTAATTGGTACCGAACATGCCCTATGTAAAAAATTCGAATCCCTAATTCTTGATATAATATACACGTGAATATCTAAACGATCTTGTTTATAAAATTAAATATATTTTTTTAAAATTTATGGATAGTTCTGCTTCCACATTCCAACAACTGGTATCATAGCGATCTAGAACGTTCACATGTTTGTTATTTTTGAATCTCGATTGCATGTTCTAGTCGAGTGATATTTAGGAATATTTTATTATGTGATGATTGAATTATTTTTAACTGTGATCCAATTATTTGTGGTCAGTTCTTGATGTAATTTGTAATTTCGAGTCTGTAACAAGATAGGTGGATTACGATTCCATCATCTTGATTTAATTTTCTTTTCAATTAAATTCAAAATGGTGAGCCTACGAGACATAGGAATTATGTAATTCTTATAATTATTTGGATCTTGTAAATCGATTGAAGATTGAAGACTGAAGACTTGGAAGACATATTAAAGAAGATCAAGAAATTACATAAAAGGGAAAAAAATTAGAGCGCAACAGATTTGTTGGAGACAACTGTCTGCTGCGGCAGACAGATTTTTGATTTGCGTGGAATTCTTTCCTGTACGGTTCGAGTTGACTTTTGTTTCAGATTCGTATTTGCGATTTAGATCCGATCTAGGTAAGTCAAATTAAATATTATTTTTATAAGTAAGGTGGAGAAGTCCTATTGCTTTTGGATTGCTACTGTTGGATCCTTGGAAATTTTTTGGGCTAAAGATTTAGATTAAATATTGGGCTTAGGTCCAATTAGTTTTTAATTTAATTCTTGAGTCATTTAAGGTCACAAATAATTGTTAATTTATTGCTCATGAATGTTTTAAATTATTGTTTGAAATATTATGGTTCTAGATATCATGACAAATATATTTATTTGTGAGATCGCTCACTATGAATATATATCATTGAACGCCGATTTTTCCTTGATTAATTTAATTTAGATTAAATTTTTCTGGATGGAAAAATAGTAATAATTGAACTGTATGTTAATATGAGTAATGTGAATGGTTGGTAATTAAAATCCATTACTTTAAAAATATTGAGTGGGAGAAGGTGTTTATTTAAATAAAAATCCATGGTCTCATTTGGTCAATCCACAAGCAAAATAACATGTTTACCTCGTGCCGGTATTGCAACAAACTCCCTATAGGAGGGCCGCGTTGTTCGTTTTACTTGATTGGATTTCTTTATGATAAGATCATCTAGATAGAATATAATTTGTGATAATCCTATAGATGACAAAATTATTTTCAAGTATTTAGAGATTGAGATAAAGGTTATACACTCAAATCAGACTTATCTACAAACCTCCTATAGAGGCTCTTGTTTATAATTTTGGTGACAAAAAAAAAAAAAAATGATACTAGGCTGAATATAGACATTTGTTGTCAGTTATAATTTGTCTAGTTGGAGGGTCTCAACTTGATTAGTGGACACAATGACTTTTCCTATAGAGAGGCATGTCGGATCACATTGATCGATTTATCGTTGCATTATTGTAGTTAGATGGATTTATATATGCATTCATGTATCATATGCTAAATTATTATTCGCTGCTCAATTTTAATATGCAATAAATGGTTATTTTTTAGCAAAATGTCTCTCAGCGCATTTTCCATTATTCTAAAACAAAACAAACTTGTCATGGATAATTATGTGGATTGAAATCGTAATTTGACGTTTGTGCTTATTGCCAAAAAATTTGATTGTGTGCTCGAGGATGAATGTCACGAAGAACCTATTGAGACAACAGGCAAAGCCAAGAGAGTTGCGTATGATAAGTGGATTGCGACGACAAGATGGCTCGTTGCTACATTTTGAAATCAATGTCAAACGTGTTACAACAAAAAGTTTGAAAGTCAGGAGACCTCTTCAAATGTCATGTTTGGACATCAAAGTTGGAGGGCTTGTTTTGGGGCCGTTCGTACCTTGCAGAACATCTGCATGAAACCCGGAATGTCCGTGAATGATCATATGTTGACTATGATTGCACACTTCAATGTGGCAAAAAATATGGGTGCAACTATTGATCAAGAAACTCAAGTTGATATGGTATTGAATTTTTTATCTGATATGTTTTCACAATTTATTGTGGACTATCACTTGCACAAGATGGACATGCCATTAACCGAGTTGATGAATGGGTTGCAAAATGTGGAAAGTGGTCTTAAGGGTAAGAGTGGTCATGCTTATGTGGCAATTGCTAGCTCCTCTAGTTCCAAGCCAAAAGGCGAGTTGGAAAGAAAATGAATAGATCTTACAAGAAGCTAGATAGCAACAAAAAGCTCAAACCAAATGGAACGCCTAAAGGCAAGTGTTTCCATTGTGGTCGCAAAGGAAAACTTGAGAATGAGCGAGTAGAGAACATGAATTTATGTAGGGAATCGTTGCCCTAAAAAATAGGTAGAGTGACTACTAAAATATTTTCTATTGAACGGTTAAAATCTAAGCACAGTATTTAGCAACGGTTAAATTTCAATATATGTGATTTGTTCACAGGACCATTGAAGAAAATGGTACTTAAGTTAGTGAGAAGAATTAGATGGGAAAAACGATCATTTATGCTTGTACATAATTATCAAATCTCGAACGGGAATAAAATACACATACGATAGGTCAATGGAAAGTATTACAGATTTATTAGGTTCTGTGATCTTATAATTTCGAGAGTTCAGTTATTTGCCTTTAGGCTATGCTTGATATGCATTAAATTCCTTGGAACTTGGAATTTCTTTTTCATTTCCCTCCAAATGTGTTGTTTGATGTGCCAAAAATTGCTTGAAAAATGTTTTCTCTCCCCAAGGCTCACGCGCTTATTTTCATGATTTTTGGGGAAAATCAATTCCAGTTGACTGCACGTATTTTTTTTTTGCAATGGAAACAAATTTCATAACCAAGTGTAAAAAAAAAAATTCACTTTAGCAAACGAAGGCCAAACGAACACTAGATTTTGATTAAAAAAATGATTTTTTAGGAAACATTTTTTTTTTACTTTTTGGCAATGGAAACAAATTTTATAATCAAGTGTGGAAAAAATTATCACTTTAATGGACAATTTTGATACAAACGAAGGTCAAACGAACACGAAATTTAAAAATCTTTCAGGTGGAAAATTATACCAATCAAACACACTTAATTAACAATTCACTGAAAAATAATTTCTAGGTAATTACTTTCCCTGGAATTCATTTTCTTTCCACCCATTTTCCACCCTCGCAATCAAACAGGCCCTTAGTGGAAAAAGCAAAGACTAATAATTAGATTGAGTGGTTTATGGTCGACTAGAGATAATGTAATTATTGGAGTTTGGAAAATATGTGTCTGATTAGGTCCTTATGGTAGCTCTATAAAGTAATTAAACTTAATTACAGTAATTATAATAGTTTTGGACTTAATTGTAATTATAATAAAGTTTTGTGCTTACTTGTAATTACTATAAAATTCTTAAACTTAATTGTAATTGATGTTCTAGGACTGCACATGTAATTAAATGCAAATTAATTGGATTTGAACTTTAATTAAAACTCTTACTTGGATTTTAATTAAAACTTTTATTTGATATTGGAATTATTATTCCACATCGATTGTGACATCTTTAATTTCTATAAATAGAGATTAGATGGATATAAAAATCCTACAAGAATCATAATACATAATTCCATAGTGTTCAAATTTGGAGAGAGAAAAAGTGAGAAAAATAATATTTTCTTATTGTCCAATTCAAGAATTAGGTTCTTGGTTGAATTAAAAGAATGTGTTCGCACAGCCATTGGTGTAGTCTTCACTTTGGCGAATATCATAAAAGATTTGAAGGTTTGAAGTATCAAGTTCTTGCAATTAAAAAGACTGGAAACTCATGATCCAAAAGGTTGGGAAGTTCGTGATTCAGAATTAATTCAAGAATTAATCGTCATATTTAGGTAAAAAATTCTAATCCCTAATTCTTGATATAACATACACGTGAACATTTAGACGATTTTATTTATCGAATTAAATATATATATTTTTTTTAAGTTTGTGGATAATTTCGCTCCGCATTCCAACAAACATTACGTTTAGGATCGAAGTCAATTATTCCTCTAGCAACAATTCATGGAGTAAAATGTTTTGAACAACCTCAACTTCTTTCAATCGTAAATTCGGATTGATTTTGGATAAGAAACAACTTTTGGACGTATTTAATAATGCAAAATTGATCGGTTCCACTTTTTTTTCCCCCTACGGTTCGAAGTCTTGGACAAGATTTAGAACTTACAAGTGAATCAGAAATTGGACCGTTTATAAATTTAGAACTTCAATTTCTTTTTCTGCAGAGAAAGAAAAGAAATGAATTATTTCAAAATCGACACTAACTTCTTTTATTGAATTGGTCCTCTCGAAACAAAATTTACTTGATTGATACATAACATTTAAGTACACTTCAGTTTAATTTTACACAGATTTCAATATTCTAATCTAGAAGAATATCAGAAAAATAGAGGCTGGTAGCCCCACAAATTTTCATTAGAAAACGAGTAAAGATTTCAAGAAGAAAGTTGCTGTAGAAAATGAACTATACAACCCTGATAAAGTCAAGATTCGTTTTTCATATTTCATCTATTCATTGAATCAACAGAAACAAAAATTAACAACCTTAGTATTATATTCATATTAGTAATCATATCTCAAATTGTCCAAATCAAAGTCACCAAGATTATTCAAACCCTTCAATCAAACTTCAACCTTTGTTTGATATTGTTGTATCCTTTAACGATATGAGCTATGACTCTCGTCACTTTTATTATTACTCCCTCCGTCCTATAAAAATGGTCTTGATTTCCTTTTTCATCTATCCCAAATTATAAGTCACTTCATTGTTGAGAATACAGTTAATTTTTAATATGATGTTTTTTTATCAACAAATATAAACTACTATTATTTAAATCATTATTTAACATAAGAGTATATTAGGAAAAATGTATGAAAATTTATATTTTTAACTATATTACTTAAATTTTCTTAATCTTTATGAAAATGGAAGCAAGTCTATCTTTGTGGGAATGAGAGAATAATTAGACATGGTAATTAGCCGGCCTATGAGCTTACCTCATTAACTTAGTTGGAAATTTGATTAGTTGAATTGATTGTATTCAAATTTTCAATTCACACCCGCTATTAGTGGGCAATTTGCTTAAATTAATGAAATTTAATTTCTACTTTGCTTCCAAAAACAAAAACAAAAAAAACCCAAGTATGAATTCAGAGTCAATTACATGAATACTCCCGTATTCCTACATTCTCATTGCTAGATCCACAAAGATCTACAGAGAAGACCCTCTAAACTAATCCATCAAGATAGTGTAAATGGAACACATCACATTATGTATAGCTACTAAGTCAAAAATGTCTGCAATAAGAAAGGGAAACCATGTTGGCAACTAGTGTGTACTTTTCTCATATGTGGAACCAGCACTAAAGAAGTCAGTCCTTTTTTGACATGTCAAGGCCCACACACAATTAGCCTCTTTCGGAGTCGACAAGATGATTTTTCCATCACGCTCAAAATTTATTGCTACATCCACTCAAAAGATTCAGATCAAATAGTTTAATAATCTCAATACAGACGGGAAACTTTAGTATACATACAAATAGGGGAAAATTCATTGAATTACCCTCTTAAGCAATCAGAGAATTAAAAAGTTCATCATAGTATATGGAAAGTTATACACATTAAGAGATAACCACATAATATAACACCACAGAAGAAGAGTAATAATATTTAGTATCATAGTAGTGCTAAAAAAATATTTTATGTGGCTCGAATTTGACATGATTAAATGAATCGCTTAATTCTACTTTTAATCGAGATTATCACTTAGAGCTATACCCAAACTAATGTTGTAGCACCAATGGGGTTAAACAACATTAATTATTCACATGAGAAACATCACAAAGGTAGAAAAAGAACTGCTCACATATTTACAAGATCTGTGTCTGTGTGTTTGAGAGAGAGAGAGAGAGAGAGAGAGAGAGGTGGGTGACAGATAGAGGGTGAGCACCTATAGCTTCAAGCATGGATTATATCATGCAAGAAAACACCATTTGTGCTCACTCTCTTCTGTCACCTCCCTTAATTACCCTTTTGACTCAAGATTGTGCCATTCTTGGGGGACAGGGAACCCTGATTTTGAAAACCCTCCATAGTATAGCAATAATAATAGGCTATTGCTGCATAGGAACCCTAATTTTGGGAACCCTCAATTGCCCTAAAGTGTGTACACTGTTCCATTAGAAAGGAACACTGCTTTTGATTTGGTATGTGAGCAAGTGCTGGTGCGTTGTGCTTTATATAGACTGAAAAAGAGCCGGCTCCATTACGTATGGAATAAATGCGGGCTTATCTTTTTATGGGTCTGTCTAATATTTTATTGGAACACCCCAGATCACCAAACACACACATATACATGTACATACATACATACACATATACATACATAGAGGTTGTTTAATGATCTTGTGACCAAGATCATGATCTCTTCCAGGCTCCATAAATTTCAACTACTTTTATCAATGCATCTTGTAATTCTAAATCTTTTTAAACGGCCAATGGCCATTTCTGATGCTTTATCTGCTGATTATGGTCAACACTGTTTGATGTTTTTCTGAGCGTGAAAATGTTTTGAATGGTGCACATTTTTGGGAGACTAAATCCCAAAAGTTTCATCCATATCTTCACAGTGATGAAGATACTGTTGTAAAGGGTTGGAATTCTTATCACAAATCAAAAGAAAAAAATAAAAAAATAAAAAAACTGGTCAAGGTCCATCTTTGATAAATGTTTCTTGGAGCCACATGATTTCATGTGTTTCTAGGTCAAGACATGGACGTTTGGCGAGTAAAAATTCAATAATCCCGGTCTGTTTGAAGGGTATCAGAGACAAATTATGAGAAGTATTCTTAGAAATTAGATAAATAAAAGGTCGAAATTTGTTTCTCTAGGTCATACAATTAAATGTTGATTTAAAATTCAACAGAAATTTTTTGGTGGAATTATGAACTTGACTTAACTAGAAAGAATATATCATTGAGTGTTATTATTTCTCAATATTCGAATAAGCTCACATTCTAATTATTAATCAGTCATGGCAAGATAATTTTGTGAGATTTATGAATTTTGAAACACAAAATTAATGCATTAGCCTCTTGAACCTAAACCTTAGTACTAATGAAAATTAATTTGAATGTTTGTTCCTTAACCTTTATTCATTTAGTAATTAAAATGTCGCTTTATTGAAGGTCACTTTAATTGACTCTTTGCACCCTAATAAACAAAATGGACTTCATTTTCAATGGCTTGGCTGCTGATAATTAAATCCCCTGATTATTAATTAAAATCTCACTTATTAATTCTATCATTCTATCTTTAATCTTTTTCTATTTGCAACATTCAACAACTGCTACATTTCAAGTAGCCTTTTAAAATTAAAATTTTAATTTTAAACTTTTTTTTACTTACATTGTAAATTTTTTATCTATAAAATGGCAATATCATTGCCTTCAATTTTAGCCCTTGTTTCATAACCATTATTCGAATTTTTTTTCTTTTACATACTCATTTTTAATCACACGTTCACACAATAAAATATCTTGAATGTAGACTCAAAACTTTTTCATACTTTTTAATTGTACATTCTTCTAAAAATCACTATTCGAAACATGATTTTTTTTTATTTTTTTTTTTTTTCACTTAATTGTTGTCAAACAGGGACTTAATAAAACTTCTACTCCTATTATGTAAATCGTTCATTATGATTATCATATACTCTCTTTACTCTTCAGTGTTGAATCGATTATTTATTATTTATTTGTGATTTCATAATTTCTGTTTGTTATAAAACCACTTTGGGAAAAAAAAAAAAAAAACACTTTTCACTATTATCTACTTTTAAATTTGTCATTGCATTGTTATATCATGTAACCTAAAGGCTAGTCCATCNAAAAAAAAAAAAACACTTTTCACTATTATCTACTTTTAAATTTGTCATTGCATTGTTATATCATGTAACCTAAAGGCTAGGCCATCATCTTCTTTGGACAAAAATATTTACTCGATTTCTTACCAAACTTTCAAAAATATGACGAAAATGTCAATTATACTACGTCAAATGAAAGAAGAATTAAAGTTATTCTTCTTAACCGAAAAGGTCAGTTATTCTTTCCAAATATTTATTCGATTAACTTACCAAACTATATGTTTAACATTTTCTAAGTTCAACAACGAACGGTCTTGTCAGTTTTCCCTTTAATATTACTATTTATTCTGGTCAATTCACTTTATGACAAATTATTAATTATTTACTAAAAGTTTAAAGGATTAAAGAGCAATTATGATTGAACGGTGTTTGGTTTTAAACAAACGTCTATTCACAAAATAGAATAGGATAATGCAATGTAGTAATATACTGACATTATTTGGTAAATATTGTAAAATGAGTATTACCACGTAGACTAGTGTTAAACTATAGTAACATCAATAATAATGTGAAGAATCATTGAGATACCGTTTTTTTTTTTAAATATTGAAATGTTCCATATAATTGGGACAAAGGCGTGTGTTTAGGGATTCCACACTTTCCCTAAATAATAAATGTAAATGGGTCTTGGACCATTGAGATCGAATACGACACAAATTGAAGAAGTCATTTCGAGTTCGGTATAAGTGAATTTTGCTCTACTCTTAATGTCCGAAAAACGTAAATGAGCTAACACTGAAGAAATTGAAATCTTTATGCCACACGTATACTGTATACATACAATATATGTTTGTATTTTTTTTTTTATTAGGAATAGATACTCTAATTCATGATGAACCAAAAATATATTTAGGTGCATACCATATCTCATAAGAGGAGTTATTATTAAATGCTTGAACAATATGATTGGCAAAAAAAAAAAGAGAGTAACAAATTAAGAAGAGAGCCAAGTGTATTAGACAGTTAATCTATCTTAATTAGTACTTAATTATGATTGTACTTTGACAATCCATTTGATTGTACTTTGTGATGAGTTGCTGATTCAATAATGACATCTGATGTCTACAAACTGAAAAAAAATAATACTTTCCCTTTATGGGAGTGGAAAAAAAATAATACATTCTAGGCTTGCCCTTTCTAGTAGTGGATCATTACATAATTTGCGTACATTTCATAATTATTACAAGTGCAAATATACCACTTTTTTTTTTCCCTGAAGAATCATATGCAGCCAACTTACTGTCGAATATTTGTGCAAATATTAATGAATACTTATAATTGAAAGTAGGTTCTGTTGGATAAATTGGTGAATGAATTATATTCCTTTTGCCAAAAATATATGCATGAAAAACAATAAAATCTTGGCTTACACTTGCAAAATATCGAATAAAATTTTGACTCACCAAAACCTAGCTATGTATACAAATTTCGACTCACTGAAATGTAGAAATTAGAAGGAGATGAAATGAAGCAAGGTATGTGAATGCATATCATCTTAAGATAAATTTCGCTCTATATACTAATGCTAACAAGATCAAATGGACGACTATCTCTCAAACTACAATGCTTCATCCAAAATTAATAAAACACAATATTAATTTTATCGAATTGTTATGCTCTCTTCCTAACGATCTCGTCTTTCGACAAAATTAATTTCAACCATTAAATCACACCATTTCAAGAATGATGGTCTAAATTGCATCTTATCAAAAAGTCGCGACTCTTTATTACGCACATTTTGTACTTAAAAGAGTTTCACCCAATCGACGCATCTATTGGAGATTTTCTCAATTAACACATTTAAATCGTATATATTAAACCATTAATTCCAACAGATTTTACTTTCACGACCTTTTCTATTGAGTAGAAACATGTTCCAAGGGAATGAGATGAAAAAAAATCGCAAGTCAAGATTGTTGACAGTAAAAAATTGGATCACCCTTGCATCATCTGCCATGATCAAATTCTTTTTTAGATTATTCAAAATAAACAGCTCAATTAGCTTCAGGTGGTGAACGAGCTGGAGCTATATACTATCACCTCATCATGAACTCTGATACTCAAGTCAGTTAATTTTCTGGAACGTGTTAACTTATAGCTTGCCATGTTAGCTGTTACGAATGGTTGGGCCGGGCAACTGTGGCCTGTGGTTTAAGCACGTCACTATGCCTGTAATTACACGCGTCATCTTTTTACCTAAGAGGATGAGAATTGGAGATGAAGCTCTAGCTACTTCATATGTCATCCGACCAGATGTTTTATGACAAAGGTAATGCACTTCATAGAATTCACAGAGGTAAATTACCATGAAACGCTTTAATAAACTTAAACTAGTAAATAACAGCTAATTGTTCTTCTTAACATTTTTTTATATTAACAGCAGTAACTAAAATATATTGTACAGCCTAGCATAAATTCCTTTTTACGACCTCAAAAAACCCGTAATTTGCTTTCACCTAGTCGAATGAGCATCTCTCATTCTTATTCTTCCAACTTTTTCTTTTGTCTATGTACTTTCACTTTCGGCAACTGGAACGTGGATTAGATAGTGATGTAGTTTAAATATGCACATGGCTTCCATATGAGCTTTTTGCGTGGCTTTAACCTATCCACAAATTTTCTTATATAGAATTTCCTTAACTATGGAATTTCGGAAGGTTTCAACACTCATGTAAGAGAGGATATTTGTTGAGGATAAGTCATTGACTTCAGATGATACCACATGTATCGACTTGTTATAAGGATTAGGCTCACAACAAGAAGATAAATCTTATTGGATATAGCTAACATATTAGGATTCAAATGTTTTAATTTGATTATATTCAAAGTGTGTAATCTTATTTCCTCATGTATAGGTTATGTATATAGTTTGAGATGTAATCAAACTCTGCAATCTTATATCCTCATGTATAAATTAGGTTATAAATTTAGCTGGGCTCAATCGCTATATCGTATCTCTTTGCACTATAAATACTTGTACCTTGTAATCAAATTAATACATTCCCTACATGGTATTAGAGCATGATAAAACTCAGAAAGTTCAACTTAAAAAAAATTGCATCGTCCGTTATCCTTTTTTCTTCGACTCCTCCCTTCACCTATCACAAATTGAATCCCTTTGCTTTCATCTCACTATACATTTTCCATTCCATATTTCTCTTGAGCTATACCATGACCACCTCTTGCACTCGTGGTGTAGGTCTTATTTTTTTTGTAACGATTCGAACTTCTATATCCAATTAAGTCGTTATATTATACATATGGTCCGCTTTGGAAGGATGTCTGGCATCTTACCCCTCATGACTTTCTATTACATTTTCTAGGATTCGAACCCAAGACATTTGCCTTATGAAAGACAGTTGAATCCGAGCACCAATTCCACAAGTTGTTTGATTGGAACCGGGATTCAATTTATGTCTCTCTTAAGGGAGAGATCATGGGTAAGAATCTTGAGGGATGCGAAGAAATCCATGAGTAATTGGACAAACGTCTCTTAAAGCAGACCGAGTTAACAACTTGAACATAGATGTTGGATTGTTATATTGTATTTGAGGAGTTGTTTGAAAATTTCATTGATCATGAAACTTACCTTCATGATACCGAGTCGATGACAATCGACTCAACTATGTTAGTTCATTACACACAATCTATTCTTCCTACTAACAAGCCCTCTAAAAGTCAAAACTTGAACTTTTGTATTTCTTGCTCTCTATGTCCGCGTGCATTTTTAGCACTAGGACTTATGTTAACCCTTCATATACCAAGGTGTGGAATGTTATGACAGTGTCCAGCCCACTAGGTAATGACGAATGGCATTTTGGCCCAATTACTTATTACCTATGTTAACTAAAAATAAGGCTCAATTTCTTACTCAACCCAATAATCGATCCAGCCCTTAAAAGCGTATGCTTCTCTAGCCATTAGTGAATGGTTACTCAATCTCGAGGCTTAGATATTTTGGGTATTCAATTGATTTTTTCATTCATTCGTATTATTTCATTCTTAAGTGTTTCTAGAGTCTTCTATTTACTCTCTGTTCTTTCATCATCTTCATCTGTGAGGAATCCATGAATTAGTTTCTGGAGTTTTATTTCTTTGTGAATCTGGTGAAAAAAACCTTGGAGTAATTGTTGGTAACGTTTCGCTCTTTTGGTCCATAGAAGAAGCTACACGTTTCTGGTGTGCGAATCGTGATGGTTGATGAGATCTGGACTTTTAATGTGTTGATCTTATGGTGATAGTGTTCTGAGCCTTCGATTATTGAAATCTTGATGTTCAGTGGTTGTTAGGAATAGATTTATGTATTAGAGTTTTCAAACTTGTTCGATCTGTAATATTCTTGTTCGAGTTTTATATAACAGAGGTATTAGGGCTTTATTTGGCCGTTCTTGGGTTTTCGATCGAGTTTTGGAGGCTGAGAAATTAATTTTCAGTCTCCATTCTTTGATCGCTTGATATTCTGGAAACCCTAGTTCTTGTGGTTTGCTGGTTCTTGGGGCTTTTGTGTCCTGATCTAGTCTTTGGGGCTTTTGTGTCCTAATCTGATTTTGGGGCTACTGAAAGAGGTCTGTGGTATGTGTTCCTTATTTTTGGTGTGATCGTGGTACCCTATTTGTTAGGGTTCCCTTGATTCGTAATTTCCTTTGTGGTTCTCTGGTGGAACACCACTTCTCTGCTGTGCTCTGAGGTGTGTTTGCTGGTGGTTACACTAATACCACCATCTGTTTGCACATTCTAACCCTGAACTATCCCTTCTCTGTGTCTGATTCACGTTTTCCTATTATCATTATGGAGTGATCAACTTGAGCATTGACCTGGGAACATGATTCTCACGGAATCTTGGTGAACCTGATCATTCTTGGTGCATCTGTAGTTCTGGTTATTTGATTCTGCCATATTGTACAATTTGTTTATACCTGTTTTGTTGATTAGCCTATATTCTTGATTCAGTTTTTGTGTTGTTGCCTAGTATTCTTTTGTATATCCTGAATAGCTGTGATAATTCTTTGCTGCCTATTCATTGCGATCTATTTTCCTTTTATCTGCTTGTGTAGTTCTAATTGCCTTTTTTCTTAAGTGTATCAACTATCATAGTTTTACTATTTTATTGAAATACTTTGTGTTATTTCTGAATAATAAAATCATGACATATGCTTTTGAATTTGGTTTTTTTATGGAAAAGGGAATTTTCCCATTTAGCAACAAAATATGAAAGGTGTTTTAATCCAACAAAAGATTGCTAAAGCAATAACACACTTTTCCTGAAACTATGACAACTGATCATATTTTTGAAGCTGATGAACTTGCATATGCATCTATTATTTTGCATTTATCTGATCAAGTGTTAAGAAAAATAGGAAAACAAGAGAGTGCTAAAGCCTTATGAGATGAATTAGAGAAATAGTACCTAGCTAAGTCCTTACCCATAGGTGAGATTACATTGAAATTTGAAAATGTTTATATCTTTACCTTGGAAAGGGTAAGATATGTTCCTGAACTGACAAGAAACCTAATTTCAATGGAAAGTTTAGATGATTTAGGTTTGCTAGGTAAGTTGGGTGATGGTTTATTAAAGGTGATGGGAGGATCCTTTGTGATGTTTAAAGGTATTAAGAGGAATGAAATTTTTGTTGCTAAGGCTAGTACTGTTGTTGGTGGGATTGTTGAGTCTTCTCATATTGAACTTGATGCCACTTTAAAGTGGCATAAGAGACTAGCACATGTAGGTGAGAAGGGCCTTCACATCCTTCATAAGAAGGGGCCTTTTGGGAAGGATTCTATTTCTAGAATTCCTTTATGTGAAAACTGCACCTTAGGAAAAAAGCATAGGTTACATTTTAACATTAGGAAGCATAAATCTACATCTGTCATTGAGTATATACACTCTATTTTATGGACCTTCATCCACTATCACTCAAGGAGGAAACATATATTTTCTTTCTTTGATTGATGATTATTCTAAGAAGGTTTAGGTTTATTTGTTGAAACACAAATCTAAGACTTTTGGAAAGTTTAAAACTTGGAAACTTTTAATAGAAAATCAAATTGGGAAGAAAGTTAAAACTCTTAGGACTGACAATGGCCTTGAGTTTATGTTGGGTTTGATCTTTTCTGCACTGAGAATGGTATTGGGAGATATAAAACTGCTCCTTATACCCCTCAACAGAATGGGGTGGCTGAGAGGATGAATCGGACTTTGCTAGAGAAAGTGAGGTGTATGCTGGTTGGTTCAGGTGTGCCTAAAACCATATGGGGAAAACCTTGATGACAACTACTTACATTGTTAATAGAAGCCCTTCTAGTGCTCCAGGTGATAAAACACCTGAAGAGCAATAGACTGGAATTGTCCCTGATTACTCACATTTGAGAGTTTTTGGATGTGCTACCTATTCTCACTAAAACTTAGGGAAATTAGAACATAGGGCCCAGAAATATGTTTTCTTGGGTTATCCAGATGGGGTAAAGGGTTATAGGTTGTGGAGTAGAGAATCTAGTGGTTTTAAGATCTCACTAGTAGGGATGTCACTTTTGATAAGCAGAACATGTCATGTTTGAAAGGTAAAGGGTCTGAAAATTCTGTAGAAGGGTTAGGAAGTGATAGGACCAAGCTGCAGGGGGAGCTTGACACGACATCTCAACCTGCTGATTCTGAACAGGTTGATACAGAGGCTGAAAATGAGGATCTGAGTGATGACAGAGAAGAAACTGAAGTTCAGGATGATGTAGTAGGGCAAACGATTGAGGTTAGTGACTATCAATTGACTAGGGATAAAGTTAGGAGAGATATTAGAGAACCTATAAGGTATAGAGACTACCTGACTTTAGGCTTACTTTTTTTTTTATCAGGATTTAGTTTTTAGAGAGCCTAAATCCTATGAAGAAGTTATGTCCAGTCAGCAATCTAAGGAATGGAAGATTGCTATGAATGATGAGATGGACTCCTTGATTAAGAATGGGAATTGTATTTCAGCCCCTAGACCTGCAGGTAAATCTCTTGTTGATTGCAAGTGAATTTTTAGTATTAAGGAGGGTAACACTGAGAGAGTGCCTATAAGATTTAATGCTAGACTTGTGGCTAAAGGTTTCACACAAAAGGAATGTTTAGATTATAATGAGATTTTTTCTCTTGTAATTAAATATACTACCATTAGAGTTATGTTGGCTCTTGGTGCTCATTATAATCTTGAAATTGAACAAATGGATGTAAAAACTGCATTTTTACATGGTGGTCTTGATGAAGTGATTTATACGAAACAACCACCTGACTATATTGATAAATTTAAATCCGATCATGTATGTGTGTTAAAAATATATTTATATGGTTTGAAGCAATCACCAAGACAATGGTACATAAGGTTTGTTACTTATGTCTCTTCTGTTGGTTTTTTTAGAAGTGAATTTGACCATTGCTTGTATTGTCAAAGAGATGATAAAAATGCTATTATTGCTTTTATACTCTTGTATGTGGATGATAAATGTGGATGATATGCTTCTAATTGAACATAATATATATGTCATTAATGAAATTAAAAGATCTTTGAGTGCTTAATTTGAAATGAAAGATCTTGGACATGCTAAGAAGATATTAGGCATGAAAATAACTAGGAAAAGACATGATAGAATTCTGATGTTGAAACAAACTGCATACATTGATAAATTGGTAACTAGATTTGTTATGCATAATTCAAGATCTGGGTGTGTGTCTCTTGCTAGCCATTTTAAATTGAGTAAAGACCAATGTCCTATCAATGAATCTGATGTTAAACAAATTGAAAAGATTCCTTATGCTAATGCTGTAGGATCTGTGATGAATGCAATGGTTTGTACTAGGCCTAATGTGGCTCATGCTATTAGTAATCTTAGGTGATTAATGGTAAATCCTGGTTTAGAACATTGGACTACATTAAAATGGTTATTAAGGTATTTGAAAGGTTATTCATATTTAGGATTGTGTTTTAGTGCTTGCAATGATGGTGTAGTGTTTAAAGGTTTTGTTGATTCTGACTTTACTAGTAATGTTGATAATAGAAAGTCTACTATAGCTTATGTTTTTACTTTGTGTGGAACACGTATTAGTTGAAAATCACAATTACAACATGTTGTAGCCTTGTCAACTACTGAGGCTGAATATGTAACTGCAACAAAGGCCATAAAGGAAGCCTTGTTGCTTAAAGGTTAACTGTCAGAAATAAATGAATTGTCTAATCCTGATGCATTATATTCTAACAGTCAAAGTCCTATATAACTAAACATATTGATATTAAGTTACATTTCATAAAAGATATTGTTGCTAAAGATGCCTTATTACTTGAGAAAATTGTTACCCAATTTAATTGAACTGATATGGGTACAAAGGTACTGTCTTTAGTCAAGTTTAAATCTTGTTTGCAAATGTTGAAAATTGATACTGGTGATTTGTTGAGTGCAGATACCAATTCTGAACTTGATGCTTTGGAGGGAGAACAATGGAAGCTATTTTATCTAGTTTAGGATAGTATTAAGCTGCCTAATTTACCATTGGCATCAATGTGGAAATTGTGGGATGTGATACCAATGTCCAGCCCACTAGGCAATGATGAATGGCCTTTTGGCCCAATTACTTATTACCCATGTTAACTGAAGATAAGGCCAAGTTTCTTACTCAACCCAATAATCGGTCCATCCCTTAAAAACATATGCTTTTCTGGCCATTGGATGAATGGTTTCTCAATCTCGAAGCTTAGATATTTTGGGTATTCAATTGATTTTTCATTCATTCGTATTCTTTCATTCTTGAAGGTTTCTAGAGTCTTCTGTTTACTCCATGTTCTTTCATCATCTAATTTTGTAAGGAATCTATGAATTAGTTTCTGGAGTTGTATTTCTTTGTGAATCTGGTGAAAGAACCTTGGAGTAATTGTTGGTAATGTTTCGCTCTTCTGGTCCATAGAAGAAGCTACGCGTTTCTGGTGTGCGAATCGTGATGGTTGATGAGATCTGGACTTTTAATGTGTTGATCTTATAGTGATAGTGTTCTGAGCTTTTGATCGTTGAAATCTTGATGTTCAGTGGTTGTTAGGAATAGATTTATGTATTAGGGTTTTCAAACTTGTTCGATCTGTAATATTCTTGTTCGAGTTTTGTACAACACAAGGGCTTCTTCATTGCCCTCCCAGGTCCTTGTAATTCCTTTTAGTTTGTTATATGTCGATACGGCATGAAGGGACATGAATCCAATAGATGTTACAAGTTGTTCTCCCATCTTTGCCCTATCAAGCCATATGTCAAGCACTCTACTAATTGTTTTCCCTCATCTGATAATTAGATAATCGACTTTGAGTCTTTGCATCACATTAACTCTACTATTTTTCGATCTTGTCCTTTCATTAAGAGTATGAGGCATTGGGGCTCACATAATGTCACCCTTGGAAAAAGTTCAAGTGTTTCCATCTCTCATACTGGTTCGATCCCTCCCATCTATTTTTTTTTTTATCTAATGTAATTTGCATCATTGCCATAAAGATAAACATAATCTTTGTGTCAGTTTCAAAATCTAACCCATCCTCTATTGAATTCTTTTCCATTCTTTTCTTGTAAAGGATTTGCAAATGGGAAAACCTCTCATTCGCGGTCCGAACATTGATGATATCTAAGAATGACCGATCTCATCCACTCCTCTCCAATCTTTGCCAATCATTGCATATGTCAATCATCTGGCTACCCCTAACTTATCTGTGTGGCACAGAAGGCTTAGTCATCCATCGATGATCATGATCTAAGTATATTTTAGGTTCTGGTCTATTATTTGGGTCATATAGGTTGCTTTTTTAATGTTATCTTAGATTTCAATGTTTACATCTCATGACATCGTAGCTCGGCTTGAGCACTCTAGCTTTTTATAGGACAACACCTTCAAATCTGGCGATCCCCAAAATTTGATGAGCTAGTTTCCTTGCATGCTTCTTTGTTATTTTCGTGTATGTTTGGTAAGTTTTATTTTATTTTATTTATTATTTTTTTTTTTTGTAGATTATGGAATGTGTGGATAAACATGTTGTTTGACCAACTTATAAGCATAAAAAAGCACTCTTAAACATGCTTAGATCATAACTTCAATAATTCTATATACTATTTTGAATCTCTTGGTACATAATGGTTAATTTAGCTTTAAGTTTTGTACTGGACTTGGTTATTCTATTTGTACAAATATGGTAGAGGGGCACTTCCCTTAACTTTGCTTATGCCCCCATGCACTTAGATTAAGTAAGTGCATCACGATGTTGGAACTCATTAAGAAGAGCAGTACCAGACCGATCTTGCCTCCAAGTCCATTTTCAGAAGTGAGGTAGGGTCGTAGAGAATGAACCATGCAAATTCAATTTTGTTAAGCCATGTATAACATTGAGATGAATTGGTTATTGGGAATAAATCTTCATGTTTTTTTAGTAATTATTCTAAAAACAATCAACCTTTTATAAGTCTATGTAAGAATTTTGGTGTGACCCAAATTCTTGTTGAGTATTAAATTGGAAATACTATTGGAGGACTATTGAAAGTTGGTTGTAGACTTGAAGAGATTTTGAAGGACTCCAAGATGGATTATGATCCTAATTTCATTTTTTTTTCTTTTTTGCAACTTTTGACTCTTATTTCATTCCAAATATTACGTTATTGGTTTTACACAGTGTTCTAAATAGCTTGAAAAAG
>CAIGRQ010086721.1:0-11939 GCA_903798375.1 Fraxinus sp. D2006-0159
CTCAATATTACATCTCATTTTTTTTCATTGATATACATCTTGATTCTTTAACTTCACGATGCATATCTTTAAAAAATATTTTTTAAGCATATTAATAAAGTTCCTATGAATTGTTCTTTAATTTCTTTCACTGAAACAAATGGAGGGTTGAATATCCATAGAAATATAATAAAACAAATTCTCTTCATGGCGAAAACACCAATAAAAGTGACAAAAATTCATCAGCTACATTCAGCATTTTCTCCATTATTCCTTTTGATACTCTATTATTTGTCACCTCATAATACGGAGGCAAAAAAAAAAGGCAATTATTACAAAAACAATTGTTAATAGAATCTTCTTTTTAGAGATAAAAATCTGAATTTTTGTATAGGATGATTATCATGGCTACCCCGAAATTTCTCAAATACAAATCTTTTGCCAACCTTAATAATCCATGTATCTGCCAGATAGAAGAAAGAGTCCTCTTTCTATTTAACCCAGAGCTTCTTTCATATTTTGAAGTCGAGCTCTATAATAATCCAGAATAGAGTATTATAATCCAATGAGAGCCTAAAAACGGTTGTTATGCACAAGATGCTGACCCGACTTTCAAAGACAATGCAGGATGCAACACACAGACTCCGAATGTTATCTACACACCCAAAATGCTGGGAACTCCAAGTTTAAAAGAATCATATGTTGATTCTACCATGGTCTTTTTACATGGGTTCACTATTCCTATACGGGAGCCAGAAACCAATTCCGGCCACCATTAGTCTGGGACTCCTTGCCGGTCATCCATTTAGACAGGCAGAACATGAGAATTTAGATACATGATGCTGAAGGATGTGCCATTCACACGTTCCATTTCCTCAGACATCGACTTCTCTGGTGAGCACGACAATTTAAGACCTGCACAAGTTACAGACATCAGATTAACAAAGAAATGCCAAGCAAATGCATATTAATCTTCGAAGTTCATCTTCCATTATCAGTGACATATTCAATCTCACTTTATATAAATTACCTAAGACTGATACAAGGGTATATGTACCCCCTTTCCTCTCTTTCAAGTGCCCCAGTATGCAATTACAACAAAAGGAATGATGGTGTATGTCAGAAGTGCATCACGGCAGAGATGAGCACGACGGGTTTTGTAGGGTTTTATAATGCAGGATGCTACTTAACCCCCACCCCAAAACAAGCACTAGACTGTTTAGCGGCCATAAGTTGAGGAGAATATCTGAAAGTCAATATGAACAGATCTTTTCTGAACAATCAAACGCTTAAAGAAGAAAATTCTCAAAAATCCTTCACTCCTCAAGCACCAGACTGTTTAACAGACATAATAAGAGTGGATATGTAATACAGAAGGATTGGTGAAAAAGAGGATTGAAAGGTTGCTGACTTGCTTCGATAAGAAGGTTTAACTTCTTGATTTGTTGTTATGTAAGTGAAAATGTTACGAGGTAATAGCAAAATGCTAATTAACTAAGTCACAGCACATTATTTTACGATAAGTTCTAGATCAGAGCTCCCAGTTTGATCTATAATCTGAAGTGCCCTTAAGAGCATGTTTGGATAAGCTTAAAAGTTAGTCAAAACTACATATAAGTAAACTTTGTTTCAAAACATGATTAGGTAGGCTACTTTTTTCTGACTTAACAAGTACAAAAAGTTGCTCATTTTAATGGGAAGGTAGGGATTACTTTCACAATAAATCAATTACTTATTTTCAACTTTAATTAACAAAGAGATTATTTATATTAGAACTTGATTATGTGTAAACTTATAAGCAATTTTTTTAAGATTAGGCAAACATGTACTTAGTCTCAAATTTAAAAAGCGAAATGTAACAGTCTCTCTCAAATCTGTTGATGAATTTTAATCAAAATTCAATTATTTTGAAATTGTATGAAATACCTCTAGAATTCGAAATTAATAATTTGCAAGGCTAGATTTGAAGCCCGCCACTCAAGTAGCAGTACTGCTGTTCTTAGTCCTGCTGCAGTCTAAGGATACCTGCAAATTGGCATAAAGTCATAAGAAAAGTATCTATTGTGAAAATTATGTGAGAAAAAAAAACCACAAAATTGAACACGAAAACTTACCTAGATCAAACCCTCACCCAGCATTTGGGTCAGAACCGCTACCCTGCATGAATTGAGGAGAATGAGCAGGTAGTATGAACTGAGGTTGCGGTAGAATATGTGCTGCTACACCTGATACAACAAACACATTAGCCTCAGATCTGTTATAAAACATATACAATAAAATTACAAGATTTCAAGGATAACATAGTACAGATTCCATGGAACCGATTATGGAAATGTAAATTATCTTTTTCACCAAGACATACATGAGCCCCCTCCCAAAAAAGTTATCAGATAAAAATAAAAATAATGTCCTATTGAGGTTTGAACATTGTCGAGAGAAAGGTCTAAGATTATGCCAATGTCATGAATTGAGTAGGCATTTGAATGCTCACGCAGAAACACGATTCCAATTGTAAAAAACACATTCAGCAAGCAACAGATATACCTGTAGCGAATGGTGTCGGAACAGTTGGAACAGATGTAGTTGTCACTGCATTTACACTAGGCCCACCATATTGCACAGTCTGATGCCCAGTCATTGCATATCCTGGCAATGTCGAATAACTATGACTTCCTGGAAGAATCTGGCTCATCTGGCTGTAAGGGTACATAGTTGTGTTGACTGTTCCAGGTACAGCATATACATGAAGGTATTGCTGACTTCCATAAGGATTGTAAACACCCTATGAAGAAAAATGTAACTGCTATGCATAAAAACAACTTCATGGGCTTACCATTAAAAATACTTAAGCAGCAAGTTTTTTAAGCTACAAACCCGAGGATAAGCATATTCTGGACCATATGCAGCATACCTGCATAAATAAAAGGTGCTGGGACGATCAATTATTAAGAGTTTGGTATCCGAAAGTAAAACGTATTCATGCTCCATACCCATCATCGTTTGTAAATATAAACCAAATTAGATAACCATTGGATATAAGCAGTCAAATAAAGAAAAGTGATGATAGGCATGAAGACATGAAAAGAACCATTTCTTATATTATATCCCAGAAAAAAGGTAAATTCAAATGAATAACTATACAGACTGCGAACTATCCGAAGTAATTTTCATCAAATATTGAACCATACTCATTTCATCAGAATTCAGCCTCCATTTCACAAAATTTATGGATCGTTTATAAATGGTTAAAACTTCATTTTCAAAAGCACATTCTAATGGACTCTTAAGTCACTTATCTACCATTCATTTCTATCTATTTATAAATTAAACCGTTTATAAATTCTTCCCAAACAGAGGCTTAAATGTATTAGCTTGACCCAGCAAATGTAAATTAGAACAGTTGAAAAGTCGTGCTTTTATTTGGTTTTCCAATTGGGAAAATTGCAGCCGCGGTCCTTAATCTTCTCAATTTTTGCAGATTTTATCCTAATCTTCAATTTGTGCCAACAAATGTCCCTAACTTTCATGAATATATAGCTGAGGTCCAACTTGACAGAAACCATCCATTTGACCATTAGTTGACCAAAAGTCAAAGGATTGGCCAATTTTAAAAGGTTAAAATAGTAAATTTATATTTTATATAATTAAACAATTAAAATGAAATAATTAAATCAAAAAATAAAAATGAAAACCAAAATCAAAAGTCATCTTTCTCAACCCAACCCAAGACAACAACGGTTCCGCCACTCGTCGATCATCACCACCTCCAACTACATGACGCAAGCCACCGCACAATGCTACCACTTTTCTCTATCCCACCACCGCTAGTGTCTTTCACTAAGAACTTAACCACAAAAAATTTATTACCCAGGTTCCCAAGAAAAACTCAAAACCTTCACTCGAGAAATCAAAACCAAAACCTTCAATCCTTGAAGCTAAAATTACCTTCACTCCTTGAGGACCATCGCCCATGAAAAATAGTCGAAGCTAAAAAATGGAGGTCGAAGCTGAAAAAAACCAAAACCAAATCCATTACCACAGTGGAGGTCAAAGCTTAAAAATGACAAAAAATCACCTTCACTCCTTGAGGACCATCACCAAAGAAAAATCGTCGGTTAGCCAACCGGACGTCATTGATCGATAGATCTGTTGTGTAGGTGGTGGTGACGTACTTTAGCAAGGCGATAGTGAGGTTGCAGACTAAAAAGTTCTCATCTTTGAGGAAAAAACAAAACTTCTATCAAAGGTTGGATATGGGTTGGGGATTTGGGCCAATGGTCAAAAATTGATGGTGATGGAGAAGAATTTGGTTGAGGTCATGAGGTGCAGATGGGATGGTGGAGGAAGATGGTGGTAATCCGACGATATAAGCGACGACGGCGATGGTTTTGGAGTATTGTTTGGTTTGGGGAAAGAATTGATGAAAATAACCTTGCCTAAAATAGTCAAAATACATCATTTTTGTATTTTCAAGTCAACTAACAGTCAAATGGATAGTTTCTGTCAAGTTAGACTCCGACTGTATATTTATGAAAGATTAGGGACCTTCGTTGGCACAAATTGAATATTAGAGTAAAATCTATAAAAATTGAAAAGGTTAGGGACCGTTGTTGCAATTTTTCCTTTTCAATATTATTACTTGATGGGTAACAATGTCATTTTTGGAACCATGCATTCCAATTTAAATATATAATAGTAGGTAAGATTGTTTTATTAAGGGAAAGAACTTGTTAAACAAAAAAATGTAGTTTCCAAAAGAATATTGAAAGCAAGATAATTAAGAAAATGGATTTTAATTTGGGATGTCACGAAAGAAAATAAAGATGTCCAATTTCATATGGAATGTCATCTCCTTATTTAAGCTATGGTGTGTTTGATAGATATTATTGAGGAAATAATATATTTAAAATAATGATATAATGAGAAATATGTGGTTAAAAAGTAAGAAAAAGTTATTGATGCGATAGAAAATATTATTTTATTGAAAAATGTGGTTGAAAATGAATCTTGAAAGAATATGTTTTTAGAGAATGTGTGTCAAACTGGGGCTAAATAAGAAATCCAATTTAATCACAAACTTAACAACCCTTTCAAGTGAATGGGTGGTTTTCTTTTTGCTCGACGGTCACATAATCATACCATAATGTAATATGCATACAATCACATCAAAGTTTCAGGAAGGCTTAATCTAGCAACTCGATCAATAATTTCTTATATCAGGCTTTCTGTTTTGACCATATCCATAAGTTTAGAGCCTAAATTATCAGGGAACACGCACAAATTGCATGCGGCAATATGTTTGTAACACATCGGGAGATTTAAGCAAAGGAGATGATAAGAAAAGTCCAGTTTTAATGAGATCTTACTTTTAATTGTATCCTTTATTTTAATAACCAATGTTATCAAACCCAAACTGGACTGGACCAGACCAGCTGGTCCAACCAGGAAAACCATGAACCAGTGTTAAAGTCAGTTCGGTTGATGCCTAAAAACCATTTTTTAAACTGGGTTTACTGGCTTTAACAATGGCCTTTTTCTGTCAAAACTTGAAAACGAACTTATTATTTAGGGCCCTCTAAAACAATAAGGCCCAAATAGTGTACCTATCTCAATAGCGGCCTGCCCTTTTTATAACCTATTTCTTTAGCATTTTTGTTGATGGAGACCAAAGTGGTATTGGCATTTGGCACATTACTTTTTGAAAAGCAAAAAGAAAACCACCTAACAACAATTGATGGTGCATACTATTATTGTACAGGTGGGATAGACTTATTTATTTTTTATTCTTTGAATTTGATTACTTTTTTATTCAAAATTTCCTTATTTATTTTTATTTTAATAACAAATAAAATGGCATTAAAATATTTAACCGACTCAACTATTAATAAATTTGTCCATATTTGTCATCTCATTTTCTGTTGAAATTAGAAATGGACATAATAGAAATTAATTGCAATCAAGTTTATTAGGTGATTTTTGTCTCTATACGTTAGTCATTTTGAAAATTTTTGCCAAAGTTTTTTATATATTTATATATTAATCATTTTATTTATTATTAGCGGTTCGACTCAGGTTCGACCCCGGTTCAACCTTTCGACCCCCGACCCTCTTAACTTTTTCGAGTATAGACGAGGTCGATTTTCAAAATATTGGTAATAACACAAAAACAAGCAGTGCAGATTATGCACACAAAGAAAGTAGAGCTGCTTCTTTACATTAAACCTAGAACGAAAAGATGCATGCATATACTTGTTTATGTGCATGATATGTTGATCAATACGCACAGAGAGGAAAGCACATAGACTTGAAAGGGACCACCTTCTCATATGCAAGGATAACACAATAAACCTGTATGTCTCAACTAAATATTTCATTTTCATTTCACATATGAAAAATAAACTCTGACATTGTTGACGAGCTAATTAGCAACATTCATGGCATCTAAGAAAACCCTTCTACAATACAATACAAACACACGTCCAAGTTCCAAATAACTTGTGGATTCATAAAACTTAATGTTTCAGCAGATACAACAAAATATCATATGTTCCAGCAGAAATTATAAGTTGACAAAATGGACTGAAAGGTGTCAGCAGGTAAATAAATTTGATTCACACATAATAATTTGCATTCTATGCTGACACAAGCAAGGAGTTATGCACGAGCTGGAACAACAAGCATGAATAGAATACAAAACCAAAGAAAATTTTACATGCAATAACTGATGGGAAGAATCTTTTCAAAAGCACCAAGACTTATGACTTGAGATGTGCTGTGTCTAGCATTCATTAGGAGCCTTAAACCCTACGCTTTGCATTGTCAAGACACAATCCTGGACTTACTCATGCGCACACCTCAGGGTAAAAGCTCAGGGAAGCTGAGACATGAACTCCCTTAATCTTTCTCCTAGGTTATTTTAAGTTACCAGCCTCATCTTTATAGAATGATTTTTTGTAGTGTGAATTGTTTTAAAGAAACTTTTTGGTTGCTCTAAACAATACGAACCCTAGAAATTGAAAAGGAAAAAAAAAAATCAGAGATCACATAAGAAAGAAAAGAACAAGTGAAGAGTCTTTGTGTGCTCTAGCCCTCTACTTCTATAACTGAGGACACTCTAACATTTCTTTTAAAATTCAAAGCAAGCAAAATCCTTGAATAATTTTTTCATTTGTTTTAGATTTTTAGTTCTAATTGTGGTTCAATGGTCTCAAAGCAAGCAAAATCCTTGAATAATTTTTCATTTGTTTTAGACTTTTAGTTCTAATTGTGGTTCAATGGTCTTCTTATGTGATCATTAATTTGTTAATTTATTTTTTTACAATTTTTTCGATCCATTTTATGTTTAAGGTTCGCAGAATCAGCCTTTCATTTTGTTGTATCCTATTATGAATTTTTTAAACGGTTTTATTATGAATATAATTTTGTGCTTTCTTATTTTAAATACATTACTAGTTTATGTTGAGGATTACACCTCACATCACGAAAGCAAAAACATCATCATTAAACATGTTATACACTGGCATGAAGAAGAAGCCAACAAACAGAAATAACAAGAAACACTAAATCTGTTTGACAACAAGGGAAATGACAAAGAATGAGAACCACATAGAAATGATACATTCCTCAATTCCATTTTCATATATTCTTTTGTTCCTCTAGGCGGTAGATATTGTCACATTTAGGAGGGAGAAGACAAGGCAGTAGAAAAATAATAATGACATGAATTTTAAGAAACACCAGGACTATGGATGCAGATCCAGTTAACCTTTGAGCTCAACAAAAGTTTTTTTAATCCACAAAGACTAATATGATCATAAAGCATAACTCACCCATATGGAGAATATACCAAGCCTTGTTGGTAGCCATATGTAACTGGCTGCTGGTAGCCAAAATTTCCAATATAAGCACCCCTGGCAGCTTGTAGACCTCCAAGGTAAGGCGCTGGTGATCTAAACCGTCCTATGAGCAACAAAATCAAGAAAAAACATATAGTTGTAAAAATCCTATCAAACTTTTACTGAAAAGATCAAAATAAGGAAAGCGATCAATCTTTCACTTTATCACATAATCCAAGTAATGACTAACTACCAATTCATAAAATTGTGAAAATGCCACTAAAATGCCCCAGGGCACTTGTTCTAAACTTTGAGCTTCCTTATACAATAATTTAAGCCCCTGTTTGACATCCTTAAAATTTTAAAAACATAGTTTTAAATAGTATTTTTTGGAGAACATGTGGTTAAAAAGTAGGAAAATTTTTTGGGTTTACGTGTAGAATATTTTACTGTGTAAATGTATAGTTGAAAATGAGTATGAGAAATAAATTTAATTAAAGTTAAGGATGTCAAACAGGGGCTAAATATTACTATGCTGGGGTTCATAGGGGTGTGCAATACCTCAACTCAAGTCAGTTATCACTTGAGAAATTTGTACCAATGTAGAAATATTGAATTGATTCACAAAAAAAAATTACACTCCCTAAAATAAGTAACACTTTTAACGGATTTGATCATTGCTTTATTGCATATAGTCGATGATATTTTACCAATTTCATTATTTATTTATACAATTGGTGTAATTGAACTATAACATTTGTCAAATACCCTATGGGGATGGTTTGAAGACACGTATTTTACTTCTCCAAGGAACTATAATTCGATTTACATCATTGTTTATGGTGCAGAGTTCCTAAAAAACCAGGAAATGCCTTGATTTTGAGCGTGTATTTAACTACTGATCTACATAATTGGTAGAATTTTACATATTTCTTAAATATTACCATCAGCTTTAAAAATATGGAATAAGTTTTGGAATATTATTGCAGGATTGATAACATATACATGAACGTGTTATAACAGGATTCTAGGATAATGTATCTAAACTGGGAACTGGAGATGATAACTATATGACCCCACTTACAAAAGTTCACAGCCACAGCACAAGTACATTTCCAACCCAACATCAGGTGTTTGCACAACTGAAAAACGATTTTCTTAATAGTACAGCTGAATCTTGATCAGGAATAAAGCACCAGTAAGGCATATTACTACAGAAGACAAACCTTTAAAAGATTACCTGCAAACAAGCACAATATGTGTGGGCAGATGAGGTACATTACCATATGGAAGTGCTGGTCGAGGTCGCCCAAGAGAAGCCAAATTACAATTTGCTCGCCTTCCATCAATAATTGGAGTTGGATCGGCACATGCTCTTCTAGCTGACTCAGGGTCCCAGAAAGTCACCTAAATCCTCCATACAATCACGATTTCCAGTGTGTGTAACACATTAATAACAGAATCTCACATTGGCAAAGTAAAATATTAAGAAGCAGACAAACCCCAAAAAAAATTGAGTAGAGATGGAAGCATCAATTATTTTATTTATTTATTGAGAAGCGGTACGTGTTAAGCATGAGTGGGGCAAACTTTATACTAATCCAATAATCAAAAAAGCAAATTACACAGAATTCCATAACAAACATTATTCTTCATTGGAATGAGAACACTCACAAAACCGTATCCTTTGGATCGGCCAGTGTTCTTATCAGTAATGACGACAGCTTCGAGAATCTCCCCAAACTGCTCAAAATACCGCCTCATAGTCTCACTTTGCGTCTCCCAGGCCAGTCCTCCAACAAAAACTTTAGTTAGGGTGGTATCCCCAAATTGAGAATTCATGTATTGGAGCCCTCCCAGACTCGAACCTGAGCTTGGTCTCGGGAGAGGCGGGTGCTGTTGATAAGCCATATCACTTAAATTACTCAAACTTAAAGAGACTTTTTTGTGGGGAAATTGATACTGAAACAAATGAGGGTTTAATTAATTACAAAAACAATACAAGTGATACTAAAGTTTATCCAATGAAGAGAAAATATCAATTGAACAGTAAACCCCTAAAAATAAAAAACCATAGAAAAAGCACAAAGAGAGTGAGAAGGGCATTATTTTTTAAACTCTTTATACATGAAAATTGAGATGAACAGAAGAAATTTTAGTTTGAAATAGACTAGGAGGCATAAAGATCACGAAAATAGAACCTAAAACTAAGAAAAAGGAGATTCAAGAAGAAAAAGAAAATCCTAGAACTGAGGTGGAATAGGAGTAGCAGTAGGTCAAAACTCAAAACGGGAAGTGGGTCTGTTCAGCTGTACAAGAGAACATAATAAGAACATGTATGGACTACATGAGGTGGTGAGGAAAAGGAAAATCATGCGCGGAAATTATTGGGTTTTTCACTTTTGATGATGATGAATTAATCCCTAATTAAAATCCTATGCAATTATACATATATACAAGTTAGTTAATTATGGAATTGAGGGATTTGGATTTGAAATTTGATTTTGGGAGAGGGAGAGGGTGGTGATGATGGAGAAAGATGATCTGGAAAACAGTCATCATTCTTTCCTCTCAACAGTATGAATGAGCAAAAGGAAATCGAAAAAAAAAAAAGGTTGGGCAGCCCGAGAGGGCAGCTATGGCCTATGGGTCCCTCTCCCTTGCTATCATTTTGTTTTTGTAAATATTGCACATCTAGCCTCCAATCTATAAAGAATGTTACTATTTAGTCCTCGTTCTTAAAAACATTGCATATTTGGTCTTCTTTTCCTTCTTTTCAACCACATATTTCCCATCACATCAATAAAAAAATGTTTTCTTAGAGCAAAAATATGCACCAAATACGGGCTAAATAAAGGGAGGGGCAAGTCTTGTGCCCATTAAGTTTTAGTTTAAAAAAATTGTGAAATTTAGTATAAACACTTTTAGACTGTTACATATACATAAATGTTGACATATTGGTTTACACTTAAATAAGATGATAAATTTTGATACATTGATTTTGACAACACATTTTCTTATCAACTGTCAGATGTTTTACAATAGAAGGGTGTCATCAAAGTGAATACTCTGTATGTACAAATAGTTTAATCCAGCATTTTTTGTCTCCTCTTGCACAATCTCTGGTGATGTTGACATACGCCATTCACATGGTGTGGTGTGTATTTCTCTCTTCCAAAGCCATCTAGGTGAGCTCAACACAAATAGAAACTGTGAAAAAAGGACCAATTCTACAAATATGTTAAACATCGGAGACCATAATTGCATTTTTAAGCTTGGATTAAATATGTACGAGTTGGGGAATGAATGTGCAATTTTGCATTTTATTTTCCATTTTTCAAACATCTCGAATACAGCCAATGTTTGAGTCATCTCGAATACAGTCAATGTTTGAGTCATATTAAAATTTTCATTTTCATTCTTCTACTCATTTTCAACTACAGATGCTTTAATAAAATAATATTTTCCTTCACATCAAATAATTTTTCATTCTTTTTCAATCACACATTCTTCATCAATCTATTATTCCAGAATACATTTTTCCAAAATAATGTGGCTCAAACACACCCATAATATAGATAAGAAAAGTTTATTTCTTCTTTATCAAATTTTTATTCCATTAATGAAATTGATACATGAATTATATTGTCAAATAATCATAAATAAACGAAGTTTAAGGAATATTTTTAGTCAAATAATTTTTTTCTTAAAATGCATGCGCGAACTATTTTTTTAGTAGAAGTACATATTCAATATAAAATAATTATGAAAATACATCAATTTTTTAATGGAGAAAAAAATTAAAAGAATTGACTAGTCCAGTGGAGTGTAAGGCATAACATTTTGCTCTGAAATACAAATGAAAAGTTTGTTTTCTTTATGGATAAAAATATTTGTACTTAAAAATCTAACGAATTGTTTACCCTCTCTCACATGCACGCAAACTCCATGTGAATAAAAAAATCCCAAAGTGTGGTCCACATCCCCTATTGTCAGTAGTAGATAAGAGATTAGATAAAAAAATTCGATACATGTAGCATAGTCTTTATTTTTTATTGTACGCACTTTTCTTGGGTAAAAGGAAAATAATAATAATTATTATTATTAGGGATATTTTCACGAATG
>CAIGRQ010086733.1:0-10512 GCA_903798375.1 Fraxinus sp. D2006-0159
CCCTAATTGAAGTGTCCGTGCTATACAGCATTGAACAGATCCAAGTCTTGCCAAAGCCGCTTCAATGAATTGAAATACTTAGTGACCGAGTCTTCCCCTTGCTGAATCTCACCAACTTTCAGAGTTAATTCATAAACCTGAGATTGATTTCCCAAATCAGAGTACGTCTCATTCACATTGTCCCAGAGTTCTTTGGCTGTAGAGGAGCACATATAGTTGGAGCTAATATCTTCTTCCATAGGATTCATGAGCCAAGTCACTACCATTGAATTTTCTGCATCCCAGGTCGCATAAGTTGCATCCTGTGGTGCTAGTACCTTCTTGTCTCCCGTTAGGTACCCAATCTTTCCCCGCCCTCTGATGTACATTCGAACGGATTGAGACCATCTTAAATAATTATCACCATTAAGAGGAATAGTGGTGATTTGGACAGAGCGAGAATCAGTATTGGGGGATTGGGTTTTGAGAGATGGGGTCGACTTAGATGAAATGTCAAACATTGCTGAACAGTAAAAAAAATCTGCAGAAAAGAAATTGATTTTTTAGGGTGTCTCTGATACCATGTAAACTTTAAAGAGATGAGAAAATATAGAATTAATTCTTCTGTATTAGCTCTTAATCATAGAATTACAGGAGTTCTCTTTATAGGAGAAAATACAAGCAAGAAATCAGGAAAAAGATTACAATAGCTAGTTGGCCTAACTAATTTCCTACTATTATATAGGATTGACTAATATTCTATTAACAGCAAATATTTACAGCTATCAAATCTCCTAATATTCGGTAATATCATTACCTAATCTTTCATTTCAACACTAACTTTATGCGTTTATTTCTAGAACTAAAACTAATGGATAGTTATATCATCTGTGCTCTGAAAATACTTTATATTATTTGCTCTTGTTAACTTCTAATCTCTAGTTTGTTGTTCTTCACAAATTACAGTTTTCTGCTAATTTAATTTGATTTGATGATAAATACACATTTCATAGCAAAGCCACCGATTCAATAATTACCATTCCTGCCATTGCAATGCGTCTCAGGTCTGCAATTATCCTTTCACTACTAAAGGGATTCTGATGGGTCATATAACTTTGAGCTACCAAAGTTTTCAGGTTCATATTTTTGTTTCAGACAATTTTTATATGTCAATGTCTCTTTTTTGTCACAATGTTTACTCTATGATTTGGTTTTAGGTGACGGATACACCTGGTCTCTTAAGGAGACATGATGGTAAGAGGCTACTCATTTTATTTCTTTCCTTCCATATGACTTGACTTAGGGTGTGTTTGAGCCACATTATTTTGGAAGAATGCATTTTGGAATACTAGATTGATGGAGAATGTGTGGTTAAAAAAAGAAGGAAAAATTATTGATGCGATGGAGAATATTATTTTATTAAAGAATGCGTAGTTGAAAATGAATAAAAGAATGAGAATGAAAATTTTAATGTGTACCAAACAGGGGCTTAATGGATGCAGTCTTTGCTTTTGTGCATATTGCTGAAGCTGTTGCCATGCCCACAACTCAGCGTGACAGATCAATCAAGGATTGGTTTTGGGTGTATTATATAAAAATTTCTGTGATTATACGAAGTAAAACTTATTGTGCTCATCAAAGTCGCAATGTAGCATTATTTTATTTCCTACAGAGCCCATTTTCTTTCATATTTGAAATGATGACTAAGATAAATGAGACTTGTATGCCAAAAGGTGGAGGTGACACAAATGAGGACAAAGTTAAAGGACGTTATAGGTGGTTGGGAGTGTCTTTCATACACCTGACGAAGCTTTCGATTTATAGGAGGAATTGGATCCCAAGAGAACAGGCGGAGAGAGTAGACCAATAGACAAAATCAATATGTCCTGAGACAGGTGAAGAGAGTAGACCAAAAGAATTCATGTAGTTGAACCCAAATTTATAGGAAATTAGGCTTAGTCTGTTGTTCCTATAAGATTACAGTTTTCTGGTTTGGTATGTTATATGTTAGTCTTGTTTTTTACCCTGGTAGAGTATTAAGAGAAATCTTTAAGTAGCAAACTGATGACTGAAACAAGAGAAAAACTGTAGAAATTGTTTGCGTTCTGAAGTTGGTAGATTTGAAGGGCAGGGGACAAAGCAAAATTGGGGCAGTCCTCTGTTAGCAACACTTTCTTGATAATGATGCAATATAAATTCCTATAAATATATGAAGTTGCTGGAATAGAATCTTTACCTCCTCAAATAGTCGCTTAATGATCATGTTTGGCTAAAAAATTTGCTATCTTATAAGCTAGGGATCCACAAGTTGTGTGGACCAAAAATTTTCACCATATCTGGCTTATAAGCCGCGGGATCCACGGTTGTGTGAATTTTATTCCCCACAATATGTGGGTCCCCAACTTATAAGTTAGCAAAATTTTTTTTTTGCCAAACATGCTATGTATCTGAATTTCTTGCACGGCCTTTAATATTTCTAGTTTTATAATTTTTAGTTTTCAGATTATAGGACAATAAATTTTGGAAATTTCTTAAATTTTTGGAGTGGCCTAGTCATAAAAAACTAATGTGAAAGACAAATTATTATATATAAAGGTAATTCTTGAATTCTTTCTAAACAAAGGATGTTAAGTTCATTAATGTTTAGACATCTGCGCTTGTTTCTTGTTTGGTTGCATGACCTTTTTATGGTGTGCAAGTACAGAGGATAGGAATAACTTAGAAAAGTTGACACTTGCTGTCCTCTCTCATTTGCCAACTGCTGTACTTTATGTCCACGATCTATCTGGAGAATGTGGGACTTCACCTTCTGATCAGGTATTATATGCTTTATGTTCCTTTCTGAATGGAAAACGCCTGTTTTTTTTTTTTTTTTCTTTTCTTTTTTTTTCAACCATAGAAGCTTGTCTAAGGGTATTTCATAACTTCCATTCTAATGATTCTCACTCTTCTAATATGTTATGTACTTCAATATTTTCTACCATTTTTTTCCTAAGCTACTGTTGAGTGTGATTGTGGGTTATGCAGTTTGTCATTTACAAGGAAATACGGGAGAGATTCCCCGACCATCTTTGGCTTGATGTTGTCTCTAAATGTGATCTGCTTCAAGAGTCTCCTGTTGTCTTCATCACTGAAGATGGTAATGTTGATCATCTGGAGCTGGCGAAGTATCGTGAGGTGGGACCTGATGGAGCTTTACGTGTATCAGTTAAGAGTGAAGTTAGTATTGATGAGGTTTGTCTCTTGGCTTCAACTTCTTGAACACACTTTTAGGGAGTTTGAATTAGTATACCATGAAGAACCAAGTAAGTAATTGCACATGCATTCAAGAACAATTTGCTCTTATACTGCATCCAACCCAAACCACTTGGCTCTAGTTGGAGTATCCAATAAATTACCAATACTGGATTGCTTAACTGATGCAAGTGGATTCTTGCAAGGCATCTCTTAGAAGATACTAACTGTGAATTTGAGTCAAGTCTGGTATTTTATCTGTAAGGAAAACCCCAAGGATTTCTGGCCTCTTTAGTCTGATTTATGCATGTATACACCAAATGTTAGTTCTGGTTTTGTAGATTTTCAACTAATTAGTTTTAATTTTTAAATTATCTTGTTCTGTATTTATTAGTAGCAATTAAAAGCAGGATATGAAATACCTGCCTGGAGATAAATAGAAATTCATTGACAGCATTTTTTTTTTTGTTCATCTTTCCACCTTTAAGAATTCAGACGTAAGTGTCATTATTGATTTCATTGGCGATCCCAGAGCCCTAGTTCTGAATCCAAGAGCACCTGAAAATGACCATATAAACTAGGATCTAGTAATTAGGATGTAGAAACTAGAAAGGATTTAGCGTATACAAGTTCCTTGAGCTTAGTTTCTGCAAGGGAAAATTTAACTTCATTTGGAATTTTTTTTCCATCAAGAACTTGATGCGCATTGATGTTTTCATCTTATTAAACATAACCTGTGATTACAATTGTCCCCTAACATTTCGCGTTTCAATTCTGACCAACAGTATGTGTTATCCGGTGCCTTGCAGTTAAAACGTAGAGTGCATGATATGCTGCTTTCTCAGTCAATGAGGATCAAGAGCCAAAAGAACAATAAAAAAAGTCTTGAAGTCCCGAGCTAGTCCATTCTTTCCAAGATTTGTTCTTAAACTCGCGTGGTTGATTGACTTTCTTAGATTTGTCGATTAGTGCCAGTGCCAATACTTCCAAGTGCACCATTCTGATTTTCGGATTCAACCACCAGTACTCTCCCCCAGCCTTTGCCGAGATTGGTACACTCATTGAACCAACCACTTTTTGTGATGGCAAACCAACCATGAAATATCAGGATGACGATTAAATGTTGTAATTGATGATATGTTTTATTTAGGTAGTCCTTTGATGGAGCTTCTGCTTCGGAAACACCAAATGAATAATCCGTCACATGTATTTGAATGAAGTTTTGATTTGGCAGCGGCCTTGACATATTTGTTCATCAGTTAAATCACAATTTATTAGAAGATAATTTTTTCCAGTCGAGAGTGTGCATTAGAAACAATGATTTCGAGAATTTATGATAAGATACTTGTTGACTTTTGTAATACTTTATTTTTAATAAATGGTTAGCAACATGAATCTCTTTTTACCCCCACTCTGTTCAGTTCATTGCTACATTTGTGTTTCATTGCTACATTTGTGTTGAAAGGTACAAAGCATCGTGTGCTTAAGAAACAGGTAGGAAGGATTTATAAGGCACGATGCTTTCTACAATTTAAGATGCTCGTTTTGCATATTAAAAACACTTCCATATCTGCGGGACCTGCTATGAGAATAACTTCTTTTTTCTCCAGCAAAAGAAACAACAGCCTCTCTGTCGCAAAATAATGGACCACATTTAAACGCTTCATTTGTTAAGCAGTTTGAAGCTCCATTTCCTCATCTAATCACAAGTAATAGAATTCAAAGTTTTATTTTGGTGATTTTTGCAAATATAGGTTTCCATTCCTTGTTCATCTAATTTGCACAAAATTTTTATACTTCCTTGGCAACATCTGTATATATCCCACAAGGGATCAATTATAAACATATGTTGTTCATCTCGGGACATCTAATGATCCAAAAAGTTGGTACCTCCTATTTTTAAGTATGAAAACTTGTGCATCAAATGCCCTAAATTGAACAATATACGTTTCTTATTGACCTTTTGTAGGGTATCATTTACAAATGCTGCCAAGAAATGACAATTGTATTTGCAAATAACCAAAATCAAACTATGGTAACTTGTGAAAGTAGACGAGAAGTCGACAATATGAAGGCAAGCAAGATTTGCAAGGGATGTAGGAATATAGCCACTTATTTCGTTGTGTGCCGGAGACCTGACAAATTCAGCAAAAACCAAAAAGGAGCTCAGTTAGAATGGTAGTGCGAAATAAGTTGCCCAAAATTATAGACTAATCAACCGTTCAGAAAGAGAATTTTGTCTCAATTGTTTCTTTCTGTGAAACAGCATGTACTTCCAAAATGTTATACGAAATACTCAACAGACTAGGAATATATAGATCCCATCAAATACTAAATGCACTTCATTTTACATGACTAGACTTGAATGAAAATCAATATATTCATATATCTTCTAGATTAAACATTTCAATTAACTCTAGCAATAAAAAAATTCACAAGAGGATGGCTACACACATTGCCTGTGATTATGTCAAATAAAAATTGCTAAAACAAAGTGAGAAAAAAGCACAAAGGAAGCTAAAATAAGTCATAAAGCCTGGGGTATCTTACTAGGTCATCAGTGAAGAGCAGTTCCCAAATGACTTAGGAATGTTGCCTAGCGATGTCTTCAGTTGTTCAATACTTGAAGGAATGCTGCCTAAAAATGAGTTTCTTGACATATTCAATAACCGCAAACCGCTAAAGTTGTTAGAACCAACACAGCAGCTGCCATCACAACACTCCACCCCAGCCACGATTTCCCACAGCTCAGCAAAGTGCCAGCAACAAAACAAGGATGATTCTAGAATACATGAGCTGTCATTTTGTTAGGGAGTTTTTGTGCAATTAGTTAGAGAATCAGATTCTTTTATTCATGTATGTAAATACTATAAATAGGTAGTCATGTACATTGTAAAAGGCCAGGCAAATACAACACTACGAAGAGCAATTCCTCTGCTATCTTCTTCTTCTCTTCATTTATTTTCTCAACTCTCAGTAAATCTGTTATGGTATCAGAGCTATAAATGGCTACAGAAAACACTGATTCATCAGTCAACTCCAATTCTTCTGGCAATAACAATCCCTTCGTCAATACCAACCTTAAAGACCCCTCCAGTCCATATTTTCTCAACCCAAATGATGATCCTGGAACTCTTCTTACAAATCATCTACTCACGGCTGATAACTACCACTCTTGGGCTCGCACAGTATGTCGTTCACTTAGAATCAAGAAGAAACTCGGTTTCATTGATGGCCTTCTCTGTGCACCTACTGCCCCAAACGATGCCCTGTTAGAACCATGGCTTGAATGCAATGATATGGTTGTCACTTGGCTCCAAAATGCTATGTCCCTTGAAATAAAAAATAGTGTTGTGTATGTTGAGACAGCTCATGCCTTATGGCTTGAGTTGGAACAACGTTTTGCACATAATAGTGGACCACGAATTTATGAATTGAAGTAGTCCATCCATTCCCTTACCCAAAGTGATGAATCTGTCAGCCTCTATTTCTCAAAATTGAAAGGTTTATTCAATGAGCTTCTCAACTTTGAGTTCATCCCATCTTGCACTTGTGGTGCTATGAAACCTGTGCTTGAGAACTAGCAGCGTGACTGGATGATGAAATTCTTTATGGGACTCAACGATTCCTTCACCAACATTAAAGCCCAAATTATTCTCATCAAACCCATCCCCAACTTAAGGTTATGCCCTTGTTCAACAAGAAGAAAAGCGTAAACAGATCTCCAATATTCCCAATCTTCATGACACTCTTGCTTTGGCTACCAAAAGTCACTTTCCAAACACCCGAGACTACCCCAAACATTTTGGTTCTCAAAGGAGGGAAAGACTTTTCTGCACTTTTTGCAAAGTTTCTGGCCATTCTTTAGACAAATGTTTCAAGGCCAATCCACATCTTGAAAAGCCAATCTATACTCACTGCAATCTTCCTGGGCATAATGTTGATAAATGTTACAAATTACATGGCTATCCACCAGGCCATAAACTTGCCAATCGAAGCAAAGGATCCGAGCCTTCTGCCAACCAAGTCAGTCTTTCCAACCAAGAACAGATCACTGAGGAATCCCAAGTAGCTCTAACGAGAGAGCAATATCATAAGCTCATTGTTTTGCTCCAGTCTCAGGATACACACTAGCTGCCAATCAAGTTCAGTCCATTGGTACATCTCAAGTTAGCTCTAATTATCCCTCGGCTTCCACCATGTCTGGTATATCATCTTGTTTCTCAGCATCTTCACACAACATTCCTTGGATCATAGACACGGGTGCAATAGATCACGTGATATGCTGTACATCCATTTACACTTCTTTGCCCAGCAAAGTTCATTTTAAAGTTAAATTTCCAAATGACACTCATGCCAATGTTACTCACAAAGGCACTATTCAACTCAATAAGAATCTTACTCTCAAAGATGTATTATGCATCCCATCTTTTAATTTTAATGTTCTTTCAGCCCAAAAATTAATCCAAGACCTTAATTGTTGCTTCATTTTTTTTAATAATGAGTGTTATGTGCAGGACCTTTTCTCTTGGAGCACGATTGGGAAGGTGAGGCTAACAATGGTCTTTATCAACTGCAGTTGATAGAAGTGTCTCCCATAGCTGTCTCTTCTATTTTGTCCCAATTACCTTATAATCATTCTCCCATTACTGCTTCTGTTACTCCTTCAAATGATCACAGTTTATGGTGTTGTAGAATGGGTTACTTGTCTGACTCACGTTTATCTTTATCTTTATCTTTATTGCAAACACATTTACCACATTTAAAATTAATGAATCACAATGTTCCTTGTTCCACTTGCCATTTATCTAAACATCATAGATTACCTTTTCCTATTAGTGAAACTCGAGCATTAAAACCATTTGATCTCATTCATTGAGACATATGGGGACCTTGTTCCCAAATGGCACATGATGGATCCAAATATTTTTTAACAATTGTTGATGACTTCTCAAGATCCACATGGGTTTATCTAATGAACAATAAATCCCAAACCAGGTCGTTTATCCAATCCTTTTGTTCTCTTGTTGAAACACAATTCCAAACAAAGATTAAAGTGAATTGTTAGTCATTCGATTAGAAGTGAGCTTGCAAGAAAATGAAAGTGAAGTTGAGAGGCTTCAGTGAGAACTAACAATTCCCTCCCTAGTTTGGCTATTTCTGTCTTACGTGTTTCTGAACATATTGGCGTCCATGAAAGCGAGCCTATTGGGATATCACCTAATCCATGCATTGAGCATCGACTTTTGGATGAAATTAACCTGCCCTATCTCAATTTGGATATCTCTTTAATACCGGAGGTTGACTTTGTGATTCCCGAGGTGACGAAGGAGTTTCAAAGGCATTTGAAGGAATTATATGCAGTGGGTTGAATTATCAAGGTTAAGTGATGGGAGAGATGAGTCCATTGGTAGTAGTGTCATTGTTACAAACACCTAGGTCGAGTAAGACATGGAGGAAGCACTGTGACATGCCAACAGAGGTTATTTTTGGAGCATCACAAACTTGCAAAATGAAGTCGTTGGGACGAGCACACTTTGATCTATGTGCTGGTTATTGAGTGTTCATACGGAAGAGGCGAGTACGAATTCAAAAGAGGTCCAAACTGCATCCTAGAGGAAATGCATCATTTCATGTTCTTGCTATGATTGGAAACAAGGGCTATAATATAAGCATTGAAGGTATGAATTCGAGGATAAATCCTTTTAAAGAGGGAGAATATGATATGATCCGGGATGACCTGAAAGCTTCATGGAATTTGATAATCGACGGAGAGTGGTTAACGGCAAGTTCGAGTTTTCAAGGGGTTAATAAAAGCCACACAAATGCATGCTCGGGAAATGGGGCACATGGGGTTAAAGAAAATATGTCAAAGTACAAGTTTCATGTTGTGCTCGGAATAAGAAACCAAATGGATCAACTCGGTTCAAGTAGCAAGCGAGCAACGTGGATGAAAATGGGCATAACTTTCAGCTTGGTTATCGGATTTTAGCCCATGAGTACAATTCGGAATCTTTACAAAATTCTACACAAAGCTACATTGGCGCATGGTACTACTAGGCTTGCGATCATACAGATAAATGTTGAGAAAAAGTTGACGGAAAATTTCCAATATTTTAGAGGTATTTTCGGCTTTAACTAGATTTTAGGGTTTTCATATAAATACTTTGCTTATTATTCGTTGTAGGAACCTTTTTTTTTTGACAATTTGAGATTATTATACAATTGAGAGGAATTGTACTTTCAACCATTGTTCTTCATTGAACACCGTGAATTTATCAAGTTAATTCTTGTGTGGTTCAACATCGGGTGCGGATCAACGTGTTGTGTAATCAAGATGTCATTCAAATACTGTTTTTGTTTGATTTCTTGATTCATTAATTTTTGGTTCCAACTCAAAATCGGGATTATTCTTTGGGCTTTCTTGGGATTTTCAATCTCGTTGTGGGTTGTGTAGTGTTCGTTGCTATGTGGTTCTCATCAATTCCCATTATAGGTAGGCACTTGTGTTTGGGNTCAATCTCGTTGTGGGTTGTGTAGTGTTCGTTGCTATGTGGTTCTCATCAATTCCCATTATAGGTAGGCACTTGTGTTTGGGACCAAGGACCTTCCTTCAACCGTCCGAGGCACTTTTTGTTTGGGATCAAGGACCGTTCCTTCGACTGTCCGAGGCACTTTGTGTTTGGGACCAATGATCGTTTATTTGACCGTCCGAGGCACTTGCGTTTAGGACCAAAGACCTTCCTTCGACCGTCCAAGACACTTTATGTTTGGGACCAAGAACCTTCCTTCCACCGTCCAAGGCACTTGTGTTTGGGACCAATGATCGTTCCTTCGACCGTCTAAGGCACTTATGTTTGGGACCAAGGACCTTCCTTCGACCGTCCAAAGTACTTTATGTTTGGGACCAGGACTTTCCTTCGACCGTCTAAGGCACTTTGTGTTTGGGACCAAAGATCATCCTTCGACCGTCCAAGGCACTTGTGTTTGGGACCAAGGACCTCCTTCGACCGTCCAAGACACTTTTGTTTAGGACCAAAGACTGTCATTCGACCGTCCAAGGCACTTGTGTTTGGGACTAAGGACCTTCTTTCGACTGTCCGGGCACTTACGCCCATTATTAGTGATTGTCACAAGAATTCAGTAGCTGCCATGTCCAACTGATCTAGCTGTCATCTTCCATTTTGTATATCTCGAATACACCATCAGATAACAAATTGTTAGATACGTCACCCAAAACACGGAACACAGGTAGGCTCTTTTTTTTTTGTTTATCTCCATTTTTGTAGGTTTTCCAAG
>CAIGRQ010086759.1:0-16762 GCA_903798375.1 Fraxinus sp. D2006-0159
TCAACTATTAAGGAAAATAATCCCACACTATTGGAAAATATCATAGAGATTATTCTTTCTATATCTTCAACAAAGAATAAGTCAGCTATGTGCGTGGCATCATCTGTTTTATAACAAGGAATAAAGTGTGCTATCTTACTAAATCTATCCACTACCACATATATGGAATCTCTACTCCTTTTAGTTCTAGGTAATCCCAACACAAAGTCCATAAACTCATCAACCTTAGGCTCACTTGGAATAGGTAAAGAAGTATACAAACCTTGTGGTAAAACTTTAGAGTTAGTATTTTTAAATATAATGCATCTATTACAAATGCTTTTAACATCTATTTTCATTTTAGGTCAATAAAAATATTCATGCAACATCTCAAAGGTCTTCTTAATGCCAAAATGTCTCATTAAACCCCCACTATGTGCTTCACGTACTTACAATTAATGCATAGAACAATTAGGAACACATAACCGATTTTCCTTAAACAAATATCCATCGTGCTTATAAAATTTATCAATTGCACATTTGTGTGTTAGAAAAATTCGAATCATTAGCATACATGTCCTTAACATATTCAAACCCAAACATTTTTACACTTAAAGATGTAATAAGTACATACATCCTTGATAATGCATTAACTATTATGTTCTCTTTACCGTATTTATATCGAATGACGTAGGGAAATGTCTCAATAAACTTCATCCACGTCGTATACCTCTTGTTTAACTTACCTTTGTCCTTTAGATGTTTCAATAACTCATGATTAGTGTAGATTACAAACTCCTTAGGCCATATAGTGCTGCCATATCTCCAAACCTTGAACAAGTGTATAAAGTTTTTTGTCATATGTAGGATAATTCAAAGCTTCCCCGCTTAGCTTTTCAATGAAATAAGCTATTGGTCTCCTATCGTGCATTAAAACAACTAAAATTCCTATACTTTTCAATCTCAAAAGTTTTGTTAAAGTTAGGTAGTGCTAAAATAGGTGCAGAATACAACCTATCTTTAATAGTTTTAAATATATGTTCTTGTTCAATGTCTCAATGAAATCCTGCACTCTTTCTCACAATCTCAATGAGTGTTGTGGCAAGTGTGCTAAAATCTTTAACAAAACGCCTATAAAAACTAGCTAAATTATGAAAGCTTCTTATTTCAGTTATGTTTTTAGGTGTTGGCCACTCATTGATGGCTTTGATTTTCTCATAATCCACTTCAGTACCCTTTGCACTAACAACATAACCAAGAAAAACAATTTTTTCCATACAAAATGTACACTTTTTAAAGTTGGCATAAAGTTATGCTTTAAAACAGCAAGCACACACCTCAAATGCTCTATATGCTCATCTAAGTTCTTACTATACACTAGAATGATATCAAAGTAAACTATTGTTAATTTACCTATGAATGCACCTAAAACATGATTTATTAATCTCGTGAAAATGCTAGGTGCGTTAGTAAGTCCAAATAGCATAACTAACCACTTATACAATCCATATTTACTCTTAAAAGCACTTTTCCATTCATATATCTCGTTCATTCTAATTTGGTGATATCCACTTTTAATATCTATTTTACTAAATATACATGATCCATACAGTTCATAAAGCATATCATCTAACTTAGGCATGGGATGACAATACTTTATCGTTATGTTGTCGATTGCCCTATAGTCAATACACATTCTTCAAGTCCCATCCTTTTTAGGTACAAGTAACAAGGCACGACACATGGACTCATGCTTTCCCTCACATACCCTTTGCTCATCAATTCATCCCCTTGCCTTTGAAACTCCTTCGTCTCTTCGGGATTACTTCTATAAGCTAGCCGATTTGGAATAACATCTCCAGGTATAAAGTCAATCTAAATTTCAATGCCTCGAATGGGTGGTAACCCACTAGGCATGTCTTTAGGGAAAAAGTCGTCAAATTCCTGTAACAAAGAAATAGCCAAACTGAGAAGGGGTTGGTTAGTTTCCTCAAAATTGAAGCATGATTCCTTGTAGACTGGCAATATCAAAGGCTGGTTTTCAACTAATTCAATCTCTTTTGCAAAGAAATTCACCTTTAACTTTTATGTTATCTCTGAAGACTATTTTTTTCTCTCTTATGGCTCGACTCTTTTCTCTTTATTTTCACCCACCTCACTATTTTCTCTCTTATTTGGTGTGTCAGTGTCACTCTCCTTTTGTTTTTCTTCTCTTCCTCACCTCTCAATTTCAATTGGTCCTCATATACCTGTTTTAGTGTTAATAGCACAAGAGTAATAGATTTCCTATTTTTGACAAAGTTATACCTATTTTTGTACCTGTCATGCACTTTCCTATCATACTACCATGATCTCCCCAACAAAATATGCCTAGCATGCATAGGAACCATGTCACACATTGCCTCATCACTATACTCCCCAATTGTGAAGCTCACCAAGACTTGTTAATTCTAACATCTCCACATTTATTCAACCACTGCAATCTATAGGGTTTAGGACGTTTTAGCATAGTCAATCTCAGTTTTTCTACAAGGGTAGTACTAGCAACATTGGTACAACTCCGCCCATCAATAATCATACAACATACCTTGTTTTTAATATATCACCTAGTATGAAAAATGTCCTCCCTTTGCTGCTCATGTCATCCACTTGATTTGTGTACTGAGAGCATGTCTCGTAACAAGTGTTTCACATACCATTGGGTACTCTACCCCACCACCATCACTAGCATCTCATCACTATCACTTACCAACTTTCTCATTATCTCACAAGATCATTGTCCTTTTGTTTGGGTATTGAGAAGCAATGTGCCCTAAACCCAAGCTTCTAAAACAATTGATATTCTTATTCCTAGAAGGTTGGAAATTTGCCTTGGGTATTACTTTGCTAGCTACTTCCGTTTTTTCCCCTGAGTCGTTCAAATCCTTTAAAACAGCCTCATCACTTAATAATACCTAGCTGCTCATTTTCTTTTTAATTGCCTCTCCACCTTCATAGCAACATGTAACATGTCCTCCAACTCTACATAATGTTGTAGTTCCACTACATTGGCTATCTCCCTATTCAAACCATTCAAAAATTTAGTCATTGTGGCTTCCCGATCCTCCTCAACATTCGCCTTAATCATAGCTATCTCCATTTTCTTATGGTAATCTTCCAAACTCCTCTAACCGTGACTAAGGCTTTGAAGTTTTTAATAAAGATCCCTATAATAATAATTCAGTACAAATTTCTTCCTCATGATAGCCTTTAACTCACCCCATGTTTCGTTATGCCTCTCATGATTCCTCCTCCTCCTACTTGTTAAATTGATCCCACCATATGATTGCATAATCGATAAACTTTATCACCGCTAGTTTCACATTTTTCTCCTCCAAATAGTTATGGCAATCAAATATCAACTCCAACAGTCCAACTTTTCGTACTCTAAATATACTTTCGGATCGTTTCTACCTTGGAATGAAAGAATTTTCATTTTAATGCTATCCGAATTCTGATCAACCCTATCTTCACCAAAGTCTCTAAGATCTCCTCTAGGTCTCCCTTCATGCCTATCTCCTCTATTCCTCATCCTACCAACCTCGACCTTCAATATTTGATCATCCTCATTAGCATTGTCCACTTCATTCCCATCATCAGATACAACTCTAGGATCATGTCTATCGTGCCTTCTAACATTAGGAACTCCTCTAAGTTTTTCCTTTTGTAAGTTAGCTATCACCAAATCCCTTCGATCAATTCTATCTCTAATTCTCCAAATGCCACATTCATCCGCTCGAATTGTTGTTGCATTGTCCTCATCATGAAGACTTGATTGTTTTCCTCTCCAGATATTGATTCTTCTTTATCAAACATCCTAATAACTAGAATTTGTATGCTTCAAATGTTTGCATTGGTGTTTCACTCAAATTTGGCTTTTTCCCTCAAATAATCTCACCACTCTTACATTTTTCCTCTCAATGCTTTTTTTCAAGTTCTCTAAGGAACCAATTGCTCACAATAATTTCTTTTTACCCTTGTGAGGTTCAAACCTGCAAGTACAAGGAATTGAAGAAGAATGATGACTCGAGAAGGGAAGGCATGAAAGAATTAAATGAAAACACAACCAAGAACTTCAAGAAAGTGGTTCTTGAAATCGATTTATGCCTTTTCCACGACAAAATTGGTACCAATGGATGATTTGGGTATTGAATTAATTTCTTGAAAGAAAATGCGCTTCAAGAATTTTCAAGAAAGTGAAACTTAAAATCGAATAAGCCTCTTTTTGGCTTGGAAATTTCTTTTTCTTTTTGCTGGAATTTTGTTTCTAGAATTTTCGTTTTTTTATTTTGATACTAAATACGCTTAAAATCAATAGAGGCAAGAAAAATCGAAACAAAATTGTATTGATGCACTAAATTTAATGCACAAAACAATTCTTGAATGTTCTTGATATTTGTGCTGAAGTAAAATATTCAAGAAGACGATGAAAAGTCAAGAAAACAATGAATAAGATGAAAAAAATGCGAAAAGATAAAGATATAATCTTGATTTTAGAGCCAAGGCCCTGATACTAATTGATGTAAATCTACGTAACAATATTTAACTATAAAACTCACACAAGATTGTATAGCAATCCCAAGAAAGCTAAAATCCCAATTTAAAGCTTGATCCAATAATTTATTGAATCAAGGAACCAAAATTATAAAGGAACTTGACCCCTTAATCACAAAAATTATGAATCTTGCTATGAAGTTGTTAAACGCCACAAAGATGAAATTCTTGATAAGTTCGAAATTGAGTTCAATGAAGAACAAGAAGAAAGCAGCCTTGCATTGATTTAATCTCTCAATAATATGTTATTTTTACAATGAAAAGAATGAGACACTATAAATAGGTAACTCATAACAACCTTAATTAAAACATAAAATATCAAGAAAATATCAAATAAATAGAGTTCTAAACGAAAAAGGAAAAATTGAACCGCCTTCAGATTTTTGTACTGCGCGCATGCACCGTTCAATTGATTTGGCTATAGGTTGAAATTTTACACCCCGTGCGCGCAACCTATTTTGCGCCGCTTTCTACTACACTCTAGACTTCACTCCTTTTAATTTAGCTTGAATGAAGTGCACTAATCTTGGTTCTTCTTTCATGTCCAACATGAAACTTGATGTTTTGCTCGTTGCAATCGAAGTATCGGCTCGCGTAGCTTGAACAAGTAATCTCATAGCTTCCTTGATCTTCTTTGCTCGTAATCTCATCATTGGTCCTCTTTCGATGATCAACGGATCCTTGCTAGCCTTATTCCTTGGTTCTCATTACCCCCTTTTCCCTTCTTTCCATCCCCTCCCTCATTCTCCATGCTTGAGGGCTAGGACGGCTTTTGAGAGTCTCCTGAGGAGCTCACCGTAGGGAGAAAGTTAGAGAGGGAAGGGGTTAAAAGTGGGAAATGTGAGGGACTTGGAACGCGGGGGGTGTGGGGTGAGAATAGGGATGAGGAAGATGACTGATGATATGTGGCAAAGGCCATTTCTGAAAATTAAAATTTAACAATTTTTGCATTGACAGTGATGAAGGGCTATATTTAGAAATTTGCCATATTTCTTGACAGTTGGAAGAATTGATTGTAAATGGTAATTGTTTTACTCATAAATCTTACAGGAAAAACAAGAGAGACAAAAATATTGCCTTTCCCGTTCCAGACTACATTGACAAGAGGACATTAGCCTAGTAATTGGCTAGTAGATCACGAAAAGCGATTGGTGTACTGTAATTCTTCTGACCAGGTTTTAGCTAATCCATATATCTTTTTGTTACTTCTGCTTTTTCTCAGTGGCATAGGCAAATTTAATATTATGATGTTCAAATCCATTGCAATCACCTTGAGTTGATGAACTATTTCTAGCCTCCTTTGTAATTCATTTTATCTCAATTTTTTCTGTATAAACACAGTATATGAGACAGTGACTGGTTATTCTAATGTTTGGGAAGTGTTTATAAACGATTTAAATTATAATTACATAGAAATGAGCGGTGGGGAAATGAATAATACTTGTAGGTCTCTCGAAATGGGTGAATAAAAAGTGATTTGAGTCTTTGTAAATAATTTATAAACATGAGCCAAAAATAGGCTAATATAGTCTCTAAAGTACTGTATTATCTTCAACTTAAATTGGGTGAAAATCTATGTAGGGAGCCTCTAAGGAAAAAATAAATGTACAAAACCTTCTAATTCCATGTTAATTGTTAATAATAAACTAGGCAATATAAACTTGGCGAGTAATGTACAATATCAACAGTTCTAACAAACAATTATAAAGGTTATTTAGGTCGAAAATCTTGCAGAGTAGCTATCTTCCTATTCTAAGGAATCTTTGATTTTTTGACATGCCTCAAGTGTTCGTTGTCTACCCTAGTATTTGCTTGCTCAAGTCAGAAAACTTGCATTCTAATACATACCAGTGCTGGACAAAATAATTTAACGTGAAGGAATGTTAAAAATTTATTTTTGATCGGTGAATGTTAAAATTTACAAATCTAACTTTTGAAAAGTACATTAAAGAATAGGGAGATTTGCAAAATACACCTTTTGTGTAGGGAGTATTTACACTTTAAAAAGCCGTGCTTTCTAAATTTGCACTTTACATTTACCTCATGGTGAAAAAAAAAAAAAAAAAAAAAAAAGGTTTTGTTGAAAAATTACAAATTTTTCATTAAAAATAGTTAAATAGATCAAAATACTCATTGTCAAAAATATAATGTTGTCTAGCACTAGCAATGTTAGAGTACCTATCTATGTGGCATTATGAGATATGTAAAATTATGTGATTCATTTAATCGAACCTATAATTTAATATTACTAATGCATCACTTAGACCGATGTTAAGTACAATGGTCCTAAATAACGTTACTCTTATTGAAAACAACAAATTATACTTTTTTATTACATTATGTAACACTTTACTTATCAATTGTTTTTCACTGTTTTTATTCTCGAAAAGTTCAATTACTATTTCATTCGTCAAATAATATCTAGATGGTTAACATAGAAGGTGATGACCACCTTTTTTCATCTTAATTAATTTTCAAGATTGTAAGGATTTTGTCCCAATTTTAGCTAGTAATGATCAATCACCAATTTATAATATAGAAGAGAAGAAAAGCATTATATGTTAATTCATTGAATTTAAGAATCTTCTAGTTTTTTATTGAATGTTCATTCGAATTCTCAATAATTTTACGCATCATTGTTTATCTGGATAGTCTGACTGATCGTGTCAAATAATAAAATCAAATTGAACTTCTGGTTCAATATAGGATGTGCTTAAATTATACTATTAATAATATAGTGCACTAATTAAAACACACTTTTAAGAATCTTTACAGGTTTATGTTATATTTAATGGGGAGCAAATTATTAGCAATAGTAAAATTTATCTTCCACATATCATTTTAATATTCTCCTCTGGAAACTTTAATTAGATTTGCAGAACTTGACATTATATCTACGAATGAACTGTGGGATCTTGATTTTAACCATTGAATTTGAAGAACAATGAGTAATTAACTTGCTGTCCAAATTTTACGACTAACGAACCACGAAATAAGATTTATTAAAATATTCTGATAAGATTGAATAGTCATCAATAATTATTCCCTAATTTCACAACATATAAAAATTTATTTTAATTAATTGTTTTTTTTAAGTCATTGAACAAAACTTATTAATTAGAAGACAACAATTAATTTATTTTTTTATTTTTGTTTTACGGTATGGAATGAAGCAAATGAAGTATTTTTCAATACGTTATTAACTTACTAAAGTTTTTTCATTGACTCGATGTTCGAGTTTAAGTCTATATGATAAGAAGACAATAAATTATTAAATATAACACAGAAGAAAAATCTTTTACTGAAAAATATTTAACTAATAATTAGAAAATGGTATGCAAAACATTACAACAGGTAGAGTAATGCTACAAGTACATAATGGTCTACATAATGGTTTACATAATTCCAAGTGGCATTGATCAAAGCCTTTAATTCAAAATCNATTATGTACACTTAGCATTTTCCCAACAGGTAATATACAAACAATCGTACTATGTGTATAGGGGCATTTTGCCAGATTGGTTTACAGAAATCCACCAAAAGAAAAATGATGCTATCAAAATCGTACATGTTAATTTTCGAGATTGACGACTGAAAATGAACACCAACGAATTCTTCCAGTACCTAAAACAAATGCGTCGAGATGTGTCGTCGTCGCCCATCCGATACTTAAGTTAAAGAAAGAATCTATACATAGGGATGTGAACTAAAAATTATGTGAAAACATACCAGAACAATGAACTTAGTCTTGTATTTATAGATGTTGGTGATGGGGTTCTAAAAGGATACAACCATCTGTAGTCCTTATCTTTATCAAGCAAAATGTTCGTGTTATACTGAAAGTGTTTTGTTTGAGTTTAAATCAAACTTGTGGTAGGTTGGCAGTTTGGATTGGGATAAAAGTTATGGAGAGTCACAATCAGAGTTGGATTATTATTTTTAAAAGGTACGAGATAAGGACAAGGTGATCTTATTATGGAGCATGACCCCGACCTATAAGGCCCGACCTTATTACATGGATATTTTGGTGGAGGTGAATGCATTGGCAGCACCTATAAATTTGTTTGTACAGGATCCTTGTACAAGCAGATTAATCCAATGTTTTGATAATCTCTATTTTATGATTTGTTATTTCAATTAAGCTCACGTTTGGTACACATTAAAATTTTCATTCTCATTCTTCTACTCATTTTTAACTACACATTTTTTAATAAAATAATTTTTTCCATCGTATCAATAACTTTTCCATCTTTTTCAACCACACATTCTCCATCAATCTACTATTCTAGAATACATTCTTCCAAAATAATGTGGCTCAAACACACCCTAAGTGTCATTTTTGTGTGTGTATATTTTTAAATTTTTCCTCAAAGGGTGCTTTTATAACCGTGTGCGACAAGTAATATATAAAATATAAATTTATAAAACATAGGATGTATTTTTTTTCCTATGAGAAAGAGTGGTCATTTTCTGTTCACTTTCAAGCTGTCTTCACCTAGTTTCTTTGTTTCTGTTATCACTGGAAAAAACCAAATGGTCACCATCTCTGATGAGCGCTATATCATCAATCATAGCCCCATCTTTGGTCAAAACTTTGAAAGGTAAGAAACTGTATTTTTTCGCACCAATTTCGAGTAACTCTTGGAAGGTATTCGGAAGTAACACAAGCCTTCCTGCAAAATCTCGAGCCTCGGGGCAGCTTATAGTCACTCTAGCAGCATAAGTTCTTGTAGCCACCCCACTTCTGTCCTTGTTTACTGATGAAAGCGAGTCATTCTCCCCAGTTTGGGCTGCTTTCATCATTCCAAATAGAGAATTGTGGAAGTTACTAGTCCTGCGCCTTGGCCGTGCTCTCCCCCACGAACCATCTGGTGGAGGAAACATGTCGTGGGACCCTGGTATGATACTCGGTTCGCTTTTAAATCGTCCTAGAAACCGAACCCCATGACGCTGCTCAGGGGTTGCGACTGAGGGTTGAGGTTGATTCTGTTTATACTGTTCGAAAATTTCCTTTATATCATCATGTCCTTGCTGCTCGGCTAGGTCCCTAGGAGTCCAGCCGTGTTCATCCGGTTGGTGAATGTTGGCACCTTGGTCTAATAGAAATTTGACGATCTCAATGTTGCCTTCACAAACCGCAACATGGACAGCCGTTGATCCATTGCTCTTTGGTTTCGTCACGTCTCCCCCATGACGAACAATTTCCTTGAGCAATTCCAAATTATTTGCTTCAGCAGCCGTGCATGAAAATAGACCAACATCACCAGAAGTTATTTTAGCTCCGTTATCAGACAGTGTCCTGATAACGGATTCATGTGCACCTAAGAGAGCCTCCCACAATGGTACACTTCCTTCTAAATCTGCACACAAGGGAAAAACAATTATACAGTCGAAACAATTAATCTTTCATCGTATATACAGTAACTTTAAGGTCGGCCAAACCACCACATCGGTTTCCAAAAAATAAACGAAAATGTCCTTAACCATAAAATGACATTTGAAATCCTGAAAGGTTAATCTGTCCATTGAATTGTGTTGGCTTTTCTCCAAATATTAGCTATAATAGATCTTAAATAAACAAGTGGAGGAAATGAAGAGACAATACAGACTATAAATAGATATTAAATATATCCAAATTGTATCTATAGATTGACCTTAAGAATGTCGGCTACCAGTCCATTTAAAGTAAGGTGATCTGATAATAATGTTTATACAGTTGACTTCAGATTTCAGAAAGCGAACTGATGTGAAGAATGAATGGAAATTTTTTATTTCTTTTACTTATCACTTAATAAAAAAATTGGGAATTCTGTGCATTATTGATAAATAACAAAAAACTAATATTAGATCTATATCCCTCTTGGCATTCAATCTGGCACGTTTAGTGCTTCTTTGACAGTTATGATGACGAGATTAAGCATTCAGTATTGATAGGTCAACTGGAAATTATCAAATACAGTTTGCTACATAAACAATGCCAAAAATAGTAGAACATCGCCAAATATAAAAGACTATCCGAATTCGGAAAGTTTATGATGAATATTAATTAATAAATGGTTTCATTGTAGAAGGCAAATAGAAGTGTTTTAGCAAGATGGCCATACCCAGAAATTATTGTGTAGCTATGGAACAAAAATAGGTGTGAATCGAACGTATATTATATGAAAGTACAGATTAGATAGAATCAACTTTAATCTTTGATAAAAAAAAAAAACTGAAAATTACCTCTGTTATTAGGATCTGCTCCAAAATCCAGTAAAAGAAGCACACAGTTTTCGTGTCCTTTTGATGCTGCTATATGCTGATTAGACAAAACAATGAAAAAGAAGATGAGAAAATTGCGCTTCAGAAGCTATTATGTTAAAAGAGTTTATCCTACTAATTAAGACATACACACCAGAGCTGTCCTTCCATTATTGTCGGATTCATTTGGATCTAGACCCCTCTTCAACAAGTGATGCAACAGCAAGTCGTCTCCTCTAAGTGCTGCGAAACATAGGGTGAGAGGCAGATCCAATCTACCCCTAGCGAGCATGTTCTCCGTCTCTAGTAGAACTCCCTCCATTATCGGGTCGTTTAGCTCCTTCAAATGCTGACGAAAGGAAAATCAATGATAAAACTGTTATTTACAATCCGTTGTAAGAGTCTACTTTTGTACTAAACATGATTTACTTTTCCACATAAGATTCAAGTTACACGTTTCATGTAGTGAAATAAGCTTGAAGTACTATTTACGTGCAATATAAGTAGGTATCATTTGAGTAACATTGTTTACAAAAGATAATGAAAAATCTGAAAGGGATATGAACCTGAAGGAGATTGTTCATGATTATTGTCCCATCTCCAACATTGGCCTGAACAATGTTCAAAAACGTGGTACGGTTCAGTCGTAATAGCTGACTTAATCTTTTTGTTCGCACTGTGAATAGTTGAGGCCTATAGCAAAGTACACCAATATCACCACAAAGATCGCCAGCTTTGGCCTCTCCAAAAACCTGCAAATATTTAAGATTCAGTCGAGGTTTTAAAGTAAAAGTGAAAATTGCTTTTCTTTGAGTAGCAGAGAATTTCCACTTAGGATTTATAAAGCAGACTTGCCTGTTCAACTCCATTTTTCAGAACCAGAAATTCCTGTAAAGCAATTGAAACATCATGATATAATCCAAAAGTATACTAGCACAATCAATTGAGCTCGATTATAGTAAAATAATGAGAAACAGAGTTTGGATGTCCAACTTTACCACTGCCCCCGTGACAAGAATATAAAAGTCAGTGGGTGCTTCATTCTGCAAGATTACATCCTCTTTAGGAGGGAAATACTCGGCTTTCATCTCAGAGACCTTCAATATAAAGAAATATGTGTTGTAACGACATTAGTTAGTAAGAAAAAATAGACGACAATGATTGACTCGGTTATAGAGATTTACCAGCTGGAAGAGTAAATCATTGGACACTCCACGAAACAAGTATACCCTGTCTACCAGAGAGTAGAATAGAAAATGTGATATACTTGAGCGTATAGCTTTTGGAAGTGAATCAAGAGTCTCCTGCTGCTGCAGCCCCTCTGAGTCTGTCCGGAACTTCAACCCCAAATGCGAAAGCATCTGATCTTGAAGTCGAGGAGGCAGTTGATTCCTCTGTGCGAAACTGGAAGCAGCTTGAATGGTATCTCTCTATTGTTGCACGTAAAATAACAAAAACATAAATTGACAAAATCAAATGAATCAAAGGCCATATAGAAACAATATGTATAAGAATTACTCACAAATTGTCGAGTTTTACTGGTCCCGTGGACCACCAAATTTGTCATATTTCCGATCAAATATGCTGTGAGTCCAAGGTTGAAGAGCATGTAAAAAATGTCAAATATCATCTCTCTCGTATTTTCAGCATGCAGATCCCCATAACCTACGGTAGTGAGAGTTGTGATAGACCAGTAAATTGCAGTGACATATCGAACCCATATGCTCTGATGAAGGAAGTCACCCATAGCTGCTCCAATCCATGTCTTGCTCGGATTGTGATAATGAGCAGCAAGTAGATAATAGAAGCAACCAGCACAATGAACCGCAAATAGAGTCACCTACAGTACGTAAAGAAGATAGTTCAGTAAAACAGACCCCATTTTTCTCCATAGCATAATCCTAACGTATTTAAAATGAACTTACACAAACAAGCTTTGCACATCTAACCCAAAAGTAGTTGAAGTTCCTATCTTTCTCCAATCTGTTTTGAAGAAAGAAAAATTGAAAATTAAACAAAAATAAGGTACTGTCATCTAAGCTCGAGAAAATATGGATATATATTGCAAAAATTCCTTATAAACAGAAGATAAAGTATTTTACCGGGAAAATAATGCACTAACTCTCCGGAGACGCCAGAGACGAAGCATGTTGTATAAGCCATACGTCTGTAAAGGTTTCGGGGAGATCCTACGAGCTAGTTCAGAAGGGATTGTAGATATCACATCAAATGCCAACCAAGAACTCGCATACTTCCAAGCAATTTGCTTCCGGTTGTCAACAAGAAGATAGGTAGTTCTATCCAGGTATGCAACAAAGAATGTAAGAATGATATCGATGGCGAAAAATGCATTGACAACGTTGTCTGTTATAGACAGAGGTCCCTCTGGTTTCTCAAGAAACCCAAATTCAAATGGTGACACCCATGCTGTATAGACAACAAGAACAACCAGAAAGGTCTCCCATATCCTACAAACAAAATTCAATTCACACTAAGTTGAATTTAGCAAAAGGCATACTGATTGTTTTTCAAATACATAATCCAACAGGTTTCTAACAGTCAACAGACAGATTTTAAAACTTGTACAGCACAAAAATAAGGGTGTGTTTGAGCACGTTATTTTGGAATAATGTCTTCTGAAATAGTAGATTGATGGAAAATGTGTGGTTGAAAAAGAGGGAAAAGTTATTGATATGATGAAAAAAAAGTATTTTTTTATTAAAAATATGTGGTTGAAAATAAGTAAAAGAATGAAAATAAAAATTTTAATATATACGGCTAAGTAAATATATAAAACTTTGAAACTTCATTCCAATTGAATCAATTCCCATGTTCCAAACACAAGAATTAAAATCGAATTGCAATTCCAATAGAATTCTTAAGTGGTTCCAAACAATAAAAACAAGGTAGGTGAAGTCCAAACAGGCAGCCAAGAATTACTATTTGAAATCAATTGAAAAAAGGACAAACTCCAAAAAACACAAATATGATTTCCCTTCCACTAAAAAAGCAGTATCCATTCCACTTTTCTCCATTGACATAATCAAGAAAATCACCAAAACTAAAAGTCAAAGAAGATCAACAGAGAAAAGTTTTTTCTTGAATTAGTTAGAAAAATGTGCTTTCAAGGAGGGAAACAATTGAACAAATATATAATTAATGGGAATTGGTTTCTCCTTTAAATTTGAAAACAGAACTATGATAATATCAAAGTGGAGCAAAAAACTTCTGTGGGGTGTTTCATTCAAATCACGATATTTTGTACGAAAGAAAGTTTGTAAGAACATGCAAATAACACTCGTACATAAATATATATATATATACAGAGAGAGAGAGAGAGAGAGAGAGAGAAGATCAAAAGAAGAACCTGTAGCGGCGATCATAAGGCGAAACGATGAACCTTCGGAGCTTGACTCTACGATTGCTTCTTGCACCAAGAGACGGAAGGATCCCAGTAGACAGACTATAATGGCTGCCTTCAGTAGACATATGTTCAATTTCTTGAGCACCGCCACACATCGAAACCCTAAACAACCCTCCTACATCTCTATTACGAAGCAAATCTCCCATTGCCCTTTACTTTCTCTACGAAACTTGGTAATTTCTCAGTTGGGTTTTTTGCAGTTTTTCGTCTTAGAATTGAACGTTCCTGTATTTATATATATATATGCGTTTTTAAAAGGAAAAGGCAAGACTTGAGGGACTCCCTCTATTTTTGTGTTTCTATATTAGGTACATTATTTTTTTCCAATATTTTACGATTTTTTTTTTGGCCCTTGTCCCCACAGCCTTCACTTTCGAGAAAAAAAGTCAACGACTTGAGACACATGGCCGTTGATAACTTTGTCCTCATTTTTTTGAAGGAAATAGTCATTGAACTTTCAACTAAATTTATTTTACCTCTCCGACCCATCAATATAGGCTTGTTTTCATTTTCACACAGATTAAAAAGATATAATTCTTTTTTTACATTTTCTAACATATCCTTACATTAAATAATAATTTAAATATGAGTGATCTCCCTCACTTGGCAGTTATACCACAACTAATACCTCACGTAATCAATATGTAACACTTCATGAATGAAAATAAATAAATGAGTTATGATGATATCTTTAAATTAAAATGTTAAGAAGGCCCAATCACAATTGAGATTCTTCTTATTGGACATCGAAACTCAATTTAACACTTTCATGACATGACGTATTGATAAATTGATTTGCCGTTAAACAATTAAGTTAAAGATCCATTGTGGTATAGCTACCGATTAAGCAATTATTGTCTATACGTAGGGATGGCAATAGGGCGGGACGAACTTGCTGTGAAACAATTAAGCTAAAGATCCACTGTGGTATAGCTACCGGTTAAGCAATTATTGTCTATACGTAGAGATGGTAACGGGGCGGGAAGTTTACCGCCCCATTTATTATTATTATTATTATTATAAAAAGAAAATTAATAATTTATTTTATTTCATCCATTTATTAGATTGAGACAAATAATATTAGTTCCTATTTTTTTATTAAAACTAATGAAATTTTCCATTTCAAGTATTGAATTCTAAAAAAATTAAATTCTTGTTTGGGACGGGGCCCGCGGGTATCGGGTTTATCGAATTTTTTTGTCATCCATGACTATACAAAGGGGTGAAATTAAAAATTGAATTGAATTTCAACTATCAATTGAGACAAATTAAAGTTTCATGATCCAACTGAAAATTTAGTGACCGCATGTGAAATTTACCCGTAGGAGCTGGGATTGATTAGGAATCATACCCTTAATTAGCACCCGTGATCTTCCAATCCTTTCCTTCTTTAATATAATATAAACCAAAATTGACATATTTTATATTTCCAACTTATATTTATTACAATCAATTGATAAAACTATGGACAATTATATTCTCACTACAATGTTTTATTATTATACATCAATTTTTAATTGCATTAGGACTTTAACTTTTGTTCATTAATGCTTTTATATCCCCCAATATTTTTTCATCGTCTTTTATTTTTAATATTTCATTGATTAGTGCATCTAGTCCCTCGATATAGTTTTCATGTACAAAGACTATTAGAAACCATAGAAAGTCTTATTTACACCTTATATTTTTAAAATAACAAAATACAAAATAAATACAAAAAATGCAATAGAATATTTGCCCTATTTTAATGTACGGTAACAAAATACTTGAACAAGAACCATAATCAGGGATCAAATCTGCTGACTAATTAAACTGGAGATAAAAACATAACAAAAAATTGAGAATATAAGTGCGACAATAAACAAAAATTGAGTATCTATAATGCAATCGTGGTGTTATGTTAATTATTATTAAATTATTTACAGATCAAATTGTTATTTGTTGGTTATTAAAATGAGAAGAAAAAAAAAGGTTGAAATATGGCTCAAGTGAATCCCACGTACTTTTCTTAGAGGAAGAAAGAAGGGAAGAATTGTGAAGGAAAAATAAAGGAAAGAAAAAAAAAAGGGCTAGAAGGAAGTTTTACCATTTTTGACTTTGAGGGATAGGTTTTGGTATGGCACCAATTGATTAGGGTGAATCAACACGTCAAATTGAACTAAACCCGTGATTTTATATGAACATGTTAATCTTTCAATAATAATAAAAAAAAAAACATATTAAATCTTTTAGAGAGGCTGTCGTTATACATTATCATTTTAATTTAAAATATATTGTCGAAAATTTGTAGATAATACATCTTTATTAGCGATGGAAATGGACCGTCGCTAAATTTTCATCATTGAAGCTGTAATTTCTAGTAGATTGCCGCAAGAAAATTACCATTTTCAATAGGAGTCATAGGAGCCAGGAATGAAAGTCAACATAATTTATTGAGTTAATCTACAAAGTTCAAACATCCTCCTATATTTAAGAGAGAAAGTCTCCTCTACCAGACGTGGTAGAGGCCTTTGCCTCACATGA
>CAIGRQ010086787.1:0-15161 GCA_903798375.1 Fraxinus sp. D2006-0159
GAAATGTGAAAGATATTTTGTTATTTTTGAACTAGTGTAAAGTTAAAGTAGGATTTATGAATTTTTTCCAAAAAAATAATAGGTTTTCCACCTGAACATAAAATGTTTTTTTGTTATTTGTGTGCAATGACTTATTATATCTAACAAATCATTTATACATTTTATATAAATATTATTTTAAAAAACATTGATCCAACCTTTTACTTTACTGTAGACCTAAATAATTAGTGAAAAATAAATAAAAAAATTTTAATTTTGCCCATAAAATAATTTATACTTTATATTTTTTTGTAGGATTTTATGCAACGACCGTCAATTTAACCAATAACCATCGAGTTATTGGTTAAACCACTAACCCATTGACCCGCTGCATTATCTAGGTCTGTGTCCAGATCGAGTATGACAACTATGAATCATACTACTTTTCGTCCCCCAAAAATGAACTTACTTTCCTTTTTGGTTTCTTCAGTTCTTATAGGTTACTTACCTTGTTAAAAATATAATTAATATCTAAATTTTCTAATATATCCCTATTTAATGTGCATTGTAATCAACAAATATAAACTATCATTATTCAATGTAGGAGAATATTAGGAAAAATATAAATAAAATTTATTGTTTCAATATATATTAATTTTCTTAATGTGTGAAAATAGAAACAAATTTATTTTTGTAAGACAGAGGGAGTATAATATTTCTTCTCGAGCCACTACTTCGGCAGCCAACACAGATAATCCTTAAAATGGATCACAGATTCATAATACATTACCAGAGAAATGGAGAGGAGAACAACAAACACGAGTGCTAAATATGCTTGAAGAAAAAGGTCGTCTACATGTCCATAAGTTCCTCAAATAGTCGAATAAACATGCCAAGAAACCTTGTAGTTGTTGGAAACAACATGAATAGATAACGTGACGTAAACAACAAATGGATTATTTGAACTAAAGAAGAGATCACATGGGGACAACGCGAGCTTTGTACATGCAAATGTAAGCCATATGCCAATCACCTGAAAGAAAATAAGCATGTCTCAGAAACCATCTGTTGAGAAGAGTGGACTGTTAAAATTTTATTTTTGCACTGTTAAAAGAGTCTTGTCCAATACTACCAGATGTTGCGTAAAGTGTGTATGAGAGAGAGGGCTAGAGTCAGGGTGGGGCCATGGGAGCTAAGAACAAGCAACAATTGATCTTACCTCCTCCAGAAAGTCTAGTAATGTCATCTTCACGCTGCGGGATTGGATTATCATCATCAAACTGAATCCATTTCCCTGTAACAGATATTAGTTCAACTCAAGTCCAACAACAAGGATAATATTAGACTTAAAAGAAATTTTAATGGACAAACCATTTTCTTGCTTGACCCAGGCAACATAATGCCCCGAATCAGCACTTCTACCCTTGTGTGTCAGAACAGCAACCAAATCATATATTCCTGTCAGTGCCTTCTCTTTCTCGGGAACATCTGAAATGAAATTTAAACTCATCAAACTACACAAAGGTAAACAAGCTCTAGACACTTCTGCGGAAATTTTTTCAAAAGCACGTTAAATTGAGACAACACTAGGACTTCCAGAAATCATTTCACAAAAGCAAGTTAAACTGCAGACAACACTACTAATTTCACAAGACGAGGCTTTTTAGCTGTAGATAACCTTCTTCTCTGTTACGGTTGTATTCTGGAAATCTAAACATGAAATAGTGAAAAGATTTCTCATGGGCTATGACCTATGTTACCAATGGTTCGTTTGATCAGCAAATTATCATGGTTTTCCAGAGGTTCGGCCTAATCAACTACATATGTAAAATAAAACAAACTAAACTATAGATAAAGTTCTTTAAGAAGACCATCACCTTCAACCGGTTCACATTTAGACAAATCCCCACTTCTATTTGATGATGCCTGCACAAGTAGACAAAATGGGTAAATTCAATTTCTGGTAACTATACTTTCACTCTAACTATAACATTAATCGGGGTATCTACAATTTAATATTATTTCAATCCGGTAATTAGGCTTTAATATGAAAACAACAGGGTAACCACACTTTAATTTGAAAATAATTGGATATCTATTGATTTCCGCTAGCGATAATTGATGCGTGACAGTCAATAAATGATGATAATCAAGCGGAACCGTTAGTTGCTAACATAAAATAAGTACATCTTCTTTTAAATAAATGACATGCATGATTTATTGATTGCTGTGCCATTGGTTTTTGTCGGTCCAAGTGACAAATTTAGACGGAGTTACCTAATTGGAATTACATTGAACTGTAGTTACCCACTTGAACAAAATGAAGTACAATTACCTAGTTGAAATATAGTAACATCGATTTATTCAGTTTTTCATAAGCACGACTGAACAGGGTAATGGATCTCTTCCTATCAGTTGTTCTATGATCAGATTAATCACATACCTCTGCCTCAGCCATCTTGACATCATTGTCTGTTGAACCAGAGTTCTTATCACTAGTTTTTAGACCAAGCTTCTTGCCTTCCTCGTCTCTTAGAATCTTAAAGTTGGAAGATTAAAAATGACTCGTCAAATGAGAAAACTGCAGGGGTGTCTGGATGAGGTGTTAAGTAACAAAAGTGTGCAACTTGGGTTCTAATTAATCAAATGCACAAAAGCTTATACCCGGCGAGGAACTTCCAATCTTTTGCGAAGATCATCTGAACAAAAATCATAGACGTCCAACACCAAAGGATAGTCCACTTTCTGTGCACCATGCAAAAATATTAGTGGAGAAAACATTTAATAAATTTTGTGAACAGGAAACTGATGCCCCACGTAAAATTTAAGCATTTTCAAGTTTAAGAGAGAGAATGGCTGGTTTAACTGCTACCATCTTCAAGAAATGAAATTGCTCTAATGAGGAGGGATGTGTGCCGCGTGCAACTTCTGTTTTGGAGAATGCACGCAACTTCTGTTTTGGAGAATGCAGCAGACAAACAACTAATGTAAATAAAATGTTACCCGCAAAATTTTTGCCTTCTGATTTGATTCTCTTTTCCAGAAAAAACGTACAAATTGAATAGTCAAATATCTGTCATCAGAAGTTAAAAGAATAGTCATTTTCACCTACCCAGAGAAACATAGCCACAGTTTTAATGGGCCAAGACACAATAAAATACAATGACAGCATCTGAAACAGGAAGGATGGAAGGGAACCAGAAAAGGAGAGGAATGTAGTGCTGTAGCTCATACCTTGGCAAATCATTAATGCGTGAATCCTTCAAGTACAAGGCACTTCGCCCAAGAGAAGGAGAAGCCTTCTCCAATTCTGATTTCAGACCCTGGATGAAAAATTCATGGTGGAAAATTACCAACCACATTATAAAATTGACAAGAATAAATTTTACTAGTTATTGTTACACTAATAGCCCGCACCAATTCTAACCCAAGAAATATTTTGTTTGTCGTCGTGGTGTCATTATTACAAAGAACCAAAGATAAAGCTAGCAATTTATCAAATTAAGGGTGATACTGCATTTTTACCATATGGTTGATATGATTTCAAGAATGTTCAGTTTTAGGAGATAATTGCAACTTCATAAATAGTCATCTATAAAGGATAGAGGGATTAAATCCATGATGCAGAATCAATTTATGAAAAAAAAAAACCAATATTTAGCAGAAGGTAATAAACAGAAGAATAAAATAGAAACCATAACAGAATATAAAAGAGATGGCATAATCAAACTTACATGTTTTAGCCCCTCATGCAGATGGTTCACTTCTTGTGAAATATGGCATTTAAGTGAATACACAGATTCTGTTTCTGCGCTTTCTTCACCACTTTCAGGGCAGTGAACCCTATCCTCACATTAACATTTAACTCAATATATCAATTGTCTTTCTCTAGGAATATAGTAATTTAAAGATGATACCAACCAGAAAGACGTGAAGCAGAAACACTAAAGAGGCAAACTATCAATTTAATCAATTACATAATAAAGCAGCAAATTAAAAAGCGTCCACCCACACAAACAGATTCCACAACCCGTTGATTTTTGTCTCGGTGATCTATATAAGAAACTTCACTTGATGATATCTTTTCCAGCTAATATCCCCAACCTATAAGTAACCACTGTGATAAGTTTACTCTTCAACATTATATCCCATGTTGACCACATACATTTGCTGTTAAATAGTAGTATGATTTTTTTTCTCAGCCACAAATTATTTAGTAACTGCTCATCTAGTTCCCCCTTTCATTTTTCTTGCAAATATTTTTATAGATACAAACAAGTCACCTAACATTCAAGAACAAAATCAAGACAACAGATTAACAAAATCTGAAAGCACAAAGGTCGTTAAAGATTTAACTATTTCATGAAAAATATAAAACTGAAGTTGAAACTCTACAGACCTTTTAAGAATAAAGAAAAAGAATATATTCCTTTGAAAAGACAAAACATAAGGATCTGATTTACACCACGAAACGCTTGAGCTAGTACAACACACCTATTGGAATTATGAATCTGCATGTGTTTAGAAAAAACTGAAGATGCAGTACGAAGTCAATGCAAGGCTCTACAGTAGCGCATTGATCTTCACTTCTCCCAAAAAATAAAAAATGATGGTTAGCAGAGCTATTCCAGTGGCAAGTACCTTTAAAAGGAGCTTCCGTGGTTAGAAATGGAGGGTGCAATATAATCAGTGTGCCATTCTGAAGTGTTTTATACATGATTTGTTATTAGGTTACCAAGTAGAAGGACCACAAAGGAAACAACGTGACAGAACGATAAGGAACAGCAAGCTGAATGACCCAATGCACAACATTTATTGAACATGTGTTAAAATCACTAAAGCTCAAATATACTTTGCAGAAAATTACTAAACAAATAAATGCCAACTACAATCTTAGCTGACTTAGAACTTGGGTGTTGAAAAATTAAGGTCTCAAAATTCCTGATCTACAATGTTTACAAAAACCTCAATTGCAGAAATACCTGCTAACTAGGTCAATACCAAAAAGTCTCTTCATGGCATCGGGACCTTCACTGCAAGAGAACATGATAGAGAAAAATAAGTGACAAACAATAGACCACACATGTGAAGAGAAACAGCAGGCAAGAAAAAATGGGTGGGAACCTGGAAAATAAAGCATCACACATAATAGAAGAGTAATTTAAAAACGAAAATCATTTAGAAAATTTTAAACTCTCAGAGGCATTCAGCAACAACAATCTTTTAACTTATATAACAGATGATGTGTACTACCTGGAACTTGGTGATTTAAGAGATTGTGAAAGGGTGTAAATAAGTTGTGTCCAACATTCTTCAGCATCCTATCATTAGTTAAAATATGTCAACATATTGACAGACGATAGAGCCAACCAGAGTAATCAGCTCTGAGGTACATATGCATACCTGCTGCATGTAAACTCCATTTTGCAGCTGGGCAAATTGAGGATATTTCTTCCGCAATTCCTAGAAAATGAAATTCAGGCACCAGATGTGCTTAGTCTGTGGGCTCACTTCATAATTCAAAAAGCAAAAAAATGGCAATATGGTGGACAAGACGAGTAGTCATTGATAGGTATAATATAAAAAAAATGAAGCAATGAACTGATAAAAGAAACACCTTCATGTATCAGTACAGTCATTCTCATAGTTATAATAAAAAGTTCCAAATAGCTTGGGTGGACAAGAATCAGTTCATTCGAGTTGTAGGAAGAACTAAACAACCACCTTTATGTCCCACTATACGGCTTTATGTTAATCAACCACTTTCTTCCTTTTACTTATCTATATGCATGCTCAAGCAAGTGCAACATCTAGTCCAATAAAGCATTTATGCGCTAAAGTAAGTTATATAAATAATCTTTTTATTTGAAAAGATAGATTGTGATGAAGTCAAAAACTTCTCCCAGTAACTCTCCATTGCTAAGACGTCTAGATCAGATGTAGCATCATCCCAATATCGGCATTTGTGGTTTTGGACAATTTCTACTGCCACATGGATCTTCCCGTTTGAACTTTACGTTTCCATCAGCCAGAGCATCCCAATATTTTCTAGGATTTTGTAGTGGGATACACAAGAAATAAAAAGAACCATGGTAAACAGCAGACTAACTTCAAAGAGTTCTCTACATTAGTAAGAAGCTAATTCCTTGGATCCCAGTAAAGAGTAATCTTAGAATTCTATATGCCAAGGAAAGTGACCCAGTGTAGAAAATAATATTCATGTAGAAGCTGAACCAATTTACCGTCAAAAATCTCATTGGTGCTACCGGCTTGACATTTTTGTCAAGGTCATTAAATAAATCTCGTGTTGCAACAGTCAATAAATGAGAAGTCTGGTCCACTTCATTGCTTCTAACTGGAGGATACCTGATAGTAGAAATGTACAAACGACTCAACAAAAAACTTAAATTTCCAAGAAAATGCATATTGAAGAGGTTAAGATCACAGAGCATAATCAATCTTTAAAACAAAGTTCCTACAAGAAAACACAAAAACTCACTTTATCAAAGCAGACTTTAACTCTGGGACTGAATGCAAGCATTGCACTGTTGAGTTCATATAGCAGGTGTTTCCTAGATTAAATAAACCAGCAGAATGTCCCTGGAGCAAATATCACCAGTCACCATAGGTCAACAGTGTAACATTAGCAGATGACGGCAGTTTAGCTATCTCAAATAAATACAAGAAGCTGTATCACCCTAAAAGCAAATCAAGCAAAAAGAACATGGACACTGCAATATTTCTGAAGTCTAAAATGGTGCCCTGTTAAAGCAGGATGTTGATGCTGTTCTATCCAAAGTAAAAGAAAAGAACTTGAGAGACTGAAAGAGAAATTCACCAACTAAAAGACCTAGTTAGCCAGGAAGATTAAGAAATATTTAGGCTTGGCTTAGCAAAGGAAAATAAAATCAAAATGGTAATGAAAATATGCAATTCCCAACAATTACTGGAAAATATTATGCCCCTTGGGCCTGTCGCAATGCAAAGGCTCCACTCTATTACACAAAATTTCAATGCAAAAATCACATCCAACAAAGGCAGTCAAACCGTCAAACTGGCAAACCACTAAATTAATGTTTCAATTGTAATACTATCTCATGCATGTTCAGAAGTACATAATGTTTTTAAGAACAAAAATTGTGTTGAACCTTAATTTGGATCTAGTGTATTTCAATAACATAAGCTGGGCTCATTTTGAGTGCTTGTATGGGAGAAATTATAAGTTGCTGAAAATATAAATTATTAAATTGATAGAAATGAGCGGTAAGATAGATGGGTAGTAGTTGTGTGTCCCACGAATGTGTGGTTAAAACTAAAGTTTGATTTTGACTTAAATTATAATGAGATTTAAATTCAAACCAATCAAGCACCAAATATAGGCTAATCATGTATTACACGCTTTAAAATATTAAACGAAACCGTGGATGGCACCTAACTATCAAAGCAACTTTATTGTAGTTAGACACTATAAAAAAAAAACTTCTGAATTATTATTAGTAAAGATTAAACATGTCTTGAGTCACGAAATGCCTCAATAATTTGGTTATCGTGTTTAAAATTTTTGGATCAACTGATTTGGCTGTCAACGTGTGACCAATTTGCACATGCACCATTTTCACATCAGCTGAACTAGTATTCCTGTAAATCTTTGGAAAAGCTGCAGACCTCCTCTAATAAACATATTTCAAGAAGCTTAACATATAAATTAATTACCACGTAAATAACTTGTTCTTCTTCTGGCATGTCTTCAGCAAAAACAGGGCCCTTTTCTGGAGCCTTTACAATCTCATCTGCAGTTCCCATCATCATCAATTTTTGACCCTGAATAAATAAAACATACTAAAAATAAGTAAAAGCTGATTCTACTTTATAAATTGAACAAAGTCTCATACAATATAAACCGTTCACCTCTTTCACTCCTAGTTTTGACCAATCTGCATCGTCCTACATTGTCAAGAAACATGACTTGAGATGTTGAAAGAATATTTTAGTCAAGCGCCAATAAGAAGAAATCTAATGCAGCACGCCAGAAAGAATTAACTAAGTACTTTATTTATTTAAAATAAAAATAAATATCAGCCATATTATTTTCTCACTAAGAAGCTACTTCGATACCTTTAGTAAGCCACCTTTGACCATAATCTTTTGTCTTTCAGGTGGTACTCCAGTAAGGTCGTAGAGCTGGCACTTGAAAACAAGTGGGGACTGGCTAGTGTCTATTTCCACATTGGAAAACAACTCTTTTTGCCACTTTACACTTACTGCAAAAATGATATTGGAAAACATCATTAAACTTGTGCTGAAATGGCATAAAATATTACTGCAAACAATATTGTCCTGTTTATCCGAACAATAACCTTATGCATGGGTACTTTCTTTTTCTGAAATTTTTTAACAATGTCGAATAACACCTTTTTGTCTTTTTATTTCCCTTTGTTCCATAGAAAACGCCATCCTAGATCGATTACCATTTTTGCTTCTCATGAAATCTTATTATGATTGAATCATTTTCAAGATTCTTTGGCACATACAATTTCAACAATGGGCATGGTGTTACGCCTCTTGATTAGAAGCAAAAATTATAACAATCTAATCTACAGTCAAGTTGAGATGCATACCAGGTGCTTTTTTGGACCAAATTATTTTTTATGGCAAGTTAGCATGTAAATTGTTATCATGTGTTGTTTTCCATTCTACTCTTTGAATGGAGTTTCCTGCACAAAGCTTGATGTGGTTTCATATGTTCGCAATGGCTGGGAAGAGGAAGCTTCAGATTACTTGTAAAGATAACTGTACTAGAATAAAATAAGAGGATAATAAATGGACATTGTGTCAATAGGGAGAATCCACCCCCAAGATCTAAGACCACCCAACAATAAACCCAGCATTTCTTAATGAAAAACTCCAAGATTCTCCAGAGTTTTTTTTCTTCTACCCCAAATCAAAGAGTCAATACTAATATTTACTTATCTCGTGAGTTAGTAAGAAGCACCTAAATTAGAAACTAATACTTCAGTTCTTGCACATCATTAGTACTAATAATTTTATGTTAGGACTTCGATCTTTCAAAAAGTCACAGTCCATCTAAATAATAAATACCAATCTCCAGTCAATAATAAGCGTATATACAACACACTAACCAAGAAGCAACAACAAACAAACACAAAAACCAATATCGAAATAAAAAATCTCAAAGGAAGCGTCTTCAAATACGGCTCCTCGAAATGTTCACATAAAATTCGAAGCAGGAAACCCATTTCAAATTGAAATTAGAAATCTTCGGGGATTGAATAAAATAATGTTAATTGATAACACGAGAAATTATCTAACCTGTCGGCATGATTAATTTATGTTTCGGTGAGGGCAGGATCGGGAGAGGGCTATGAGTTCTGTATGCGTCTGTAGTTGCACTTNTTCAAATTGAAATTAGAAATCTTCGGGGATTGAATAAAATAATGTTAATTGATAACACGAGAAATTATCTAACCTGTCGGCATGATTAATTTATGTTTCGGTGAGGGCAGGATCGGGAGAGGGCTATGAGTTCTGTATGCGTCTGTAGTTGCACTTGCTTGAGGAGAAGGGCAAATCGTTGAGGGCCAGTTTATATATAGGGGGAAGAGAGAGCCAGATTTTTAATTTAAGGTTCTTTTTGGTACTTGTATTTAATTTGTTAAATGATCGGGGATTAAAATGCAATTTCGCAGATCTTTTTTCAAATAACCCCGTTTGATCCCCATTAAAATTCTCATTCTCATTCTTCTACTCATTTTCAACCACATATTCTTCAATAAAATAATATTTTACATCACATCAGTAACTTTTCTTTCTTCTTCAACCACACATTCTCTATCAATCTACTATTCCAAAATACATTCTTCCAAAATAATATCCATCAAACACACCCAGTCTAAAAAACACCGCCCCATGCTTGAGCCTCGTTCTATCAGAACTCATTTTCAATTATACATTTTTATAATAAAATAATTTTAGAAGTAAACATAAAAACTTTCCACTTTTTAACCATTCAAAAAATTCACTATTACTAAATTCATTTTACCAAAAAAAAAAAAATGAGACTTAAACAAGCCCCCTTTTTAGTCCACATTTGGTAAGAATTAAAATCAATATTTCAATCTAAATTAAAATTAACAATTAATTTTAACCACATATTTCATGAGATCACAACTTTTCAACTATATATTTTATCAACTTTAATCGAAATTTACTAAAAATTCCATTTTAATCTCCACCAAATTGGGGTTTTAATATGTTTAAATAATTTTGTCAACTATAAGAATTTTCAGAAAAACCGATCAAATGTAGCTCTCATACATTTTAAAAAAATAAAAATAAAAGTAGAAGTAGAAGTCGTACCATGAGTCGCAATTTAGGGTGTGTTTGAGCCACGTAATTTTAGAAGAATGTATTTTAGAATAGTAGATTGATGGAGAATGTATGGTTGAAAAATAAGAAAAAATTATTGATGTAATGAAAAATATTATTTTATTGATGAATGTGTGGTTGAAAATAAGTAGAAAAACGAAAATGAAAATTTTATGTATAACAAACGAGGGCTTAGCCTCCATTTTGAGAATAATTCATAAATTGATAGAAATGAGTTATGTATATACTTGTAAATTTATTATAATAGTTGAAGATGAAATTTGACCATTTATAAATTATTATTATTATTATTATTATTGGCAAAAAGAATGCTAAAATTGTAAGGAATGTTTTTTTACTAAACCCTTGTTTAAGCCACATTTTTTACTAAACCCTTGTTTAAGCCACATTGAAAATATAGCCGCTATTGGGTTCCCACTCGTCTAATAAAAGTCAACAATAACGTCTAATTTTTCAATTTTAATCCGATTTTAATCTCTACCAAACACACTCTTAATATCTTGTTCAAAACCCAATAGAATTATTCAAAAAGCTATTTCTCATATTTTTGCCATATTTTTTTTCCTTTCCATTTTTGCATTCAAGAAATTTCATTAGCTGTCCTTTATTTTTTCTTTCATCATATGTATAAGATTCGTTACCTCTAAAAAATATTTATAATTTATAATCATGAATTGAGTAATTTTTCTTCATTTTTTATGCAATTTTTATCAATTATTTTCAAGAGTAATCTATAAAAAAGTAGCTTATAATTTTCCCGAAGCAATTATTCATAGATCGATGGACAGTCTGTGATTAAAAAATAAGATTTTTTTTAATTTACGTGTAATATTATTTTATTGAAAAATGTGTAATTGAAAAGAAGATTTTGTAAAAATAGATCAAACAAGGACATAATTGTGATAAATGATGAAACGTGACTTTAGTTTGAAATGAATGCTGAAAATAGCAACTTCGCGAGTACAAGAAAAGAGGAAAAAGAACAAAAAGGAGAACAGTATTTGCTTTCTTCCGCACAAAGATGCCATTTTCTGCCAGCAAGAGGAAAGCCCCCTTCTTCGCTCTTATCCCCAGTTTTCTCGCACTAATCTAATTTCGCTCCACCAACGAATTCCTCCAATTTGCCTTTTTGGCCCCACAATTCTTGTCCCTTTTCACTTTTGTTCTCCGCCTCACTACCCCGATCACACGTACACGAAACCTTATATTTTTCCATGTAAGAACCGATAATTTGTAAGAAGAAAAAGCCTGATTAAAACCCAATTGAATTCGTTCATTTACAAGTGCGATCCCTCATTATTCATTGTTATCAACGCCTGTGAAGCATTTCCCAGTTTAGTGAAGGCCAATTAAAGGTCGACACAGGTGCAACTGTACAAGCCTTTCTTTCTGTTACCCTTTTAAAGAATTGGATTCTTGTACAGGGTTTTGTCTTAAAACTTAATTTGTACGAGGGTGTTTTTCCTGTACGCTACTTCATTTCGGGGAAATGATTGGTTATAAATCGTGGGATTGTTTTGATTGTTTAAATATCCTTTTCTGAATCTGAAGATTTCTTCGCATTTTTTGGCATACGTTTCGAGAACATATCTGAATAAAGCTATTATTTTTTCTTTGCGTATCTGGAATTTTTGTCACTCTTTTCTCATTGCTTCTTTGGGTTTGCATTTATTTTATGATTGGAAAGTAAACATGCAACTAATTGAAGTATAGAACCAGGAAAATTGAGTGGAAAATTTGGCTGAATTATTTTATCAGAGATTACTGTTGCTGAACTTTGAAATATTGCTCAATACTTTTTTTTATTTCTTCTTATTTGTGTGGAAGTCTTCTTTTTTGATTGGCTGCTTCTAAGAGATTCACGTGCCTTCTTAAGTGTCAATTCTTGGGCTCTTAAAAAAGTTTTTTGGGAACAATGCTTTGCATGAGCCATGATAGCTTGCTGGTTACACATGTTGATGTAGTTATTCAAAGAGCTAAAAGATTATGAGCTTAGCCCATGTCATTGTATATCGAAGTAGTTGCACATGTTGATGTTGTAAATCGAGAACATCTCTTGTTAGATATGGCCATTATCAGAAAGGAAGTAAGGTTCTATGTTTTTAATTAGGAAATATTACAATAGGTTTTTGATGCATCCTTGTGTTAATGTCTTCCAAATTTTTGGATTGATGTATAATGGCCTATCAAGCAATGTTGTCAATATGGATTGAAAATCATTAAAGGGGTATGAGGTCAACTCACCAGGTTAACTTTCCCTTTTTGAAGGCTCTACCCATTTGACCTCTCAAAATTAATTCCAATGCTCTGGGATCGAATTGACAAATTGAAATTCAAGGATTAAAGGTGGCACTTTCAGGGACTATTGGTGTATTAAACACTAATAAGATGGTAGTGTGTTCATCCTTGTGGCCTTTAGTAACTCTAGAATTTTTCAGGTGACATCTATTAACATTTACTCCCATGTCAGACTAAAGAAGAACAATGGATAAAATATAACAATGGATGCAATCTTGTGCTTGTGTCTGTGTGGGAGAGTGTATTTTGCTGTTTGATTCCCATGCCTGTATGAATGATTGTGCCAGATAACTCCAAGTAGTTGGAGGATGAAATGTAGGATATGATTATCCTTTTGTCTGTGGTTCAAAGTTATGATCTATGCTGATTGTTTCGATGTTTTACAGCGTTCCTTTGCAATTGAATGCCTAGGTTTCAATGGGAACAAGGTTATAGGTGAGGTTTGAAAAGTCAGGATATGATGTAACTTTTCATTTGTATTATCAAGACAAATGACCTAGAATTCTTTAGAGTCTGTTATACATGTAAAGGCATTTCTCTGAACAGAAAAATATGAAAAAATTCATTACTTGTGGACATCTGAAAAAGGAAACAAGGCCATTTCCATCATGGACCCAACACTCAATGGAGGGAGTACTTTTTCAGCTGGTGCTGTTTTACCCAATTAAGTCTTCGTGTGTATTTGTTCAACAGAAAGTGAATATCTTAAGCTGCGGGCTGAATTGAAATGCTGAATGTTGCTTCCATCTGGTGGGCTTGGGATGACTTCTACAATGGATGATATGAACTTAATCCAGCAGGCTCAGAGGCATCACATTGTGGTCAGGGAGCTAGAAGAAATTGATCTGGAAATAGGGACTGGTGACGACGATCCCACTTTTGCCCACAATCCTCTACTTCGCATTCAGCACCAGGAGTCCTCCACTGAAGAGCTTAGTGAAAACAAGCAGGTGATGGATTCTCAACTTCCGAATGAGGAGCAGAATTTGTCAAGGACACAATCAACGAAGAGGAAAAAGAAAGTTGTTAAAAGATGGAGAGAGGAGTGGGCTGATACGTATAAGTGGGCTTATGTTGATGTGAAGGATGGAACAGCAAGGATATTCTGCTCTGTTTGCAGGGAGTACGGCAGAAAGCATAGGCGGAACCCTTATGGAAATGAAGGCAGTAGGAATATGCAGATGAGTGCATTGGAGGAGCACAATAATAGCTTGCTTCACAAAGAAGCTCTCCGATTACAACAAGCCTCGAAAGAGACGATAATTGTTGATAAACCTATATATGTAAAAGGTTAGTTCCGACTTATTTTGTGCTACATTTCATTTGTGGAGGTTTTCCTTTATTTGGGTTGAGAGAAGTTATTTGGGTTTTCATATATATATTTATATTCACTAAATGATCTTTGTATTTCTCTTTCCTGGATATGACTAGGTTAAATTATGAAAATGCAAAGGAGATAATTGCACTTGTGTCCTCTTCTCCTATTTTCATTCTTTGTGAAGATATTTAAAACTTTGTTATTTTGTGGACTATAGAACTCTTCTGTTTATTTCTTCATTTATTTTGATATTAGAATGTGTTGGCAAACATGATTAGTCATGAGAGAAGGAGGGCCTGATGTTAATTTCTTTTTGCAAAACTTAGATACCAATCTATGCAATCTATTTTGCTGGATGAATTTAGAGGATCTGATAACCATTTTCTTTCAATTTGATGGAAATCAAGCTCTTCCTAGACTTGTTGACAAATCTTGTAGTATAAAGGAAACAAGGGGAATTGATGATTACATTTGTTCTCTTTATACCTAGTATTCTTCATCTTCATGTATATTATAAATATAATTTGCAAGTTCTTCTTTGCTAACCACTTTTTCGTGGCTTTTGTACAATGGATGAACCCTCAACAAAGCACTTATGTCAAAAACAGCTGGATCAATTGTTGAAGCTGCATTGAAAAGAGATCCTCATGAAGCTGAGTTCATGCAGTCTGTTCAAGAAGTGGTTCATGCTCTAGAAAGAGTAATTTCAAAAAATTCCAGGTTATTTTCTTCAAGAACGACCCATTTGAAGAAACTTTTCATTATCTAAAGAAGAACTATACTTTTACAAAGTGGCTTTACTATTCTGCAGCTATGTCAATACCATGGAGCGGTTGTTAGAACCTGAGCGCATGATTATCTTTCGAGTTCCATGGATGGACGATAAGGGTGAGGCACATGTCAACCGTGGATATCGGGTTCACTTTAATCAGTCATTGGGTCCATGCAGGGGTGGTCTTCGTTTTCATCCAGTGATGAACTTGAGCATTGCCAAATTTCTTAGTTTTGAACAGGTTTTTGACATCACTATCATTTCTATCCAAATTTCCTTTGGAACTTCTCTAGAATATCTATGAAAAAAATAGTTGCTAGAAGTTTAGGAAATTTGTGGTATTCTATCTGGGGACTTAGCATTATAATAGAACTTTCCTTCTATGCA
>CAIGRQ010086798.1:0-11424 GCA_903798375.1 Fraxinus sp. D2006-0159
TAAACAAAATTATTAAATATAAACCGAGTAAACGTGCATTGCACGTTACTTGCCCCTAGTATATAAAAAAATAGAAAAAGTTTGAAAAAAAAAAATAATTCCAATAAGATTTTATTTTTAGTTGCTTTCTAGTATAGGTTACATAGCCTTGTCGGCTATAATGAATATAATTGGAATTATATGTGATAGATAAACTTTTAATAATTTTGATGCTTAGATTAATTGATGCTCATTTATGTAGAATTTGATACTATTTGTGCACATGAATTAAGTTTTGCATTGACAAGTAATAAGTTGATTCATATAACTGATAGGTTGAAATAGTAGAACTTAGATGCTAAATTCAAATATCACTACATTATACATCCTTAGACCATTTTAAGTATAGTTTGGGGGTGATAGAACTTTTGTAGGAAGATATTAAGATGAATGGAGATTCCATGTGTGAAAATGTGTAGATTTTCTTAAACTAATAAGATAAATATTAGGTGATAATCTTAAGCTAGTGGTCATTTTTAAGAATGAGTGTTTAATAAATGGCATTGCACTAATTAGTGCATAAAAAATAAAAATAAAAAAATAACTATCACGATTTATGAGTGAAAGCTACCTTATAAAAGATCCCAATGATGACAGCAATTAACAATTTCAAAAAGAAAACTCGAAAAAAGGGGATAAAGCTAGTGTATAAAATAGAGTATGTCGCAACTTGAAAAAGTAAATGTATAAAACAGAAGACATACTCTATACATTGATTAAGTCTCCAAATACTTATTTCACAAAATCAGACTTTTGACAATTGGTTATTAGCCTAGGTGAGTGTTAGAGGTTGAAGCAATCAAAATTAAGAGAATTCTTATTTATTGGGGTATTGACTTGTAATTAGTGAAATCTATTTAAACTAAAGATGGTGATAATTAGTATAAAAATTCAACTTTAGATCACACCTTGAAAAAATAGTTAAAATAATAAGTTTGGGTGTATGTGTGTATTTTACAAGTAAAGAAAAGAAATATTTTATCATTGAGGGTCGAAAATTAAAGCAACTTGTGAATTTATAATGTTTTACTTAATTGCGCACACATCAGTTTTATATTAGATAAGTAAAAATAATTTTTTGTATTGTAATTTTGAAGTTGTTCATATTTTAATACAATGATTTCATTCCTAAGATAAAGAATATATTATCTAACAAAAAATTTATTGCATACTTATTGGTTGGGATAAGTTATAATTTTGTTTGAGAACAAGTAAATATTCAAGTTTAGGGGTGTTTGATAAGTTTAACTATACACTTATTTAGGTCGTTAAATATCAATATTTGGGTTTATTTTTGATGAAATATAGCTTAATCTCTTGTATATATTGTTTATTGGGTCCAAGGAATTGAAATTGGAAGAAATGAAAGAAAAATCGGCTACAAATGATGATTTCCAAAGTTTTGGGGTCAAATTATAAATGTTTAATAGTTGATTTAGATCTACCATGGAACAGGGATTAAAGATTATACGTGATCAAATGGATGAGATTTGAAGCCAACTGATGAAAATTACATGGAAAAAAGGACCATAAACACCTTAGAAGAAATTCAGGGAGCAAAAACGGAAGGTGCAACTGAAAAATATCAAGAAACCATCGAAGAGATTCAAGATTTCCCCTCTTCCTTTTTATTAATAAAAAAACCAGGCGATGCTCCATAAATCAAAGATGATTTATTGTGATTTTGCAATATTAGGGTAAGTTTTTATTTAATAAGGTATAGATGAACTCTTATTATGAAGTTTTAATGTGATTTCAATATTTTCACGCTCAATATGTGCGATTTCTTGGGTGACTGTTATTGCGTTTAATGCTTTTCAATTACTTGACATATATTCGATTGATTTGTGAGTTTTTATTGTTCTCAAGAGCGACGATAGGATAACACTTATAACAGTTGTTGTGAGATCTTATAGAAGATAAAGATATACATCTATATTTTGTAGGGTTAATTACCCCATTAGACAGTGACTAATGAGATTGCATTTTCGAAAGTTCAGTGACTAATCATGTAGTTTTTAAAGTTCAGTGACCTGGTGGAAACTTTTGGTAAAGTTCAGTGACTAATGGGGTAATTAACCCATATTTTGTATGATTGCAATACATATTCTGGGTAAAATTAACATAGAAGTAATAATTTAAAAAAAAAAAAGTTGTGAATCCTCCATAGCCATAAAGTTTATTTGTCTTTTATTTTAAGTAAAGTCAATTTCTTCTTGTCAATTCTTTCACGAGCACCTGTTCTCATCATGTGAACAAATAAACAAAACGTTGACAGTCTCCTTTCTGCGTGTGACAAGAGTGTTCATTTAAAACAGGCTACTAGTCCAGATAGGATTTATTTGTAGCCATCTGATTGAAACAAAAGAAGTTTGATTTAGTAATCTAATAATAGTAGAAGGAAGTTGAATTACTCGCTTGAATTGGGACGTAGATTTAGAATTTTTTTACCCTTTTGTATATGTACGATTACAGCTTAAAGTCATCTGAAAATCGTAATCTCTCTAAAATATACCATAAAAATCGAGTTCTAGAATACTTAACTAGATTTTTTGAAACTACGAGACACAATTTGACTATGTGTGGAAGTAATTAAGTAAAGAATGAAAAATAAGCCATTATTTTTAAATTCCCAAGGGGGTGTGAAAAATCATCTGTAAAAGAGCCTTCATTAAGCAATAAGAGTAGAATCAAAAATACCACACAAAGTTACCACTTAGTAAGTTTTCATAACAATGCTCAATACAATTAAGTGCGTCTACCAATTTCTCCATATCCCCCTTCTCTTTGTTCTCAGATAAGATTTCATTGTCATGTCAGCAATTATTGGAAGTCCTCTTCCAAAAGATGAAATATCTTCCTTTGAATTGGGTACGAACACTAATGAGTAACCAATCCAATAAATGAGTATGATCGATGTGAACAATTTTCGGGATGTTAGTGAGGAACCCAATTTTTAGTGTGCGCTTTAGTTTACAAAATCCACCGTTGTGCTCCTATCGTGGGATTAACCCGACCCTCTCCAGAGGCTCCCGAGAAAGTTATTTCAGTTAAGGGTTATTGATTGAGTAAATGGATCTGTGAATTCGGGAGTACATTGCTAGAATAGAACGGTCAATTTTCTTTGTGTTTATAAAATTAATTTAGACTCAAAATTAAAAAAGATAAATATGGCCTAATACATGTTCTATTTTGTAGGTCAGTTGTTGGATCAAGATCGGCAGATTCTCACATATTCCAACGGTTGAGCAATTTTTGACGTCAATGTATATTCTTATAATTTTATCTTTTCATGGTTAATGCCATGGAAAAATCCTGTGGTAGACAACGTTTGAACAAGATAACAGAAAATCATTCGATGAGAACAAAAAGTGGCAATTTTGTCGTTCACACGACACGAGACATTAAGCAGAGGAAAGAGAGGTCTAAAGAAGTTGTCGTGTACTCTGAGGGATAATGGTGGGCCCTTTGAACCGTTTCTAGTATTGTGACTAATTAGGAAATAGCCTCATCTATTCTGTTAAACACCATAATTTATATCTTAATTCTATTTCGAGAATATTCATATCATCGATCATTCCCATTGATAGATGGACCACAATTCAGTTTACGTTGTCAGCTAAGGAAATGAAGCCTCCTCCCATTCAACACACACATAATAATATATATTGAAGAGTGACGAGATATAAGAATCATATTTTTTAAGCGTTGCGACGACATTGAATGAGACCTCTCCAGCTGAATCTTTATGGCTTTATATACCGCTAATAAAGAAAACAAAAAATTAAAATTTTGCTCATTATACTATCTTGTCATGTTTAACACGGCATTTATTAAACATGCATTAGAAGTATTTGTAATTTGTCTCGTGAAATCACCCTCTATATATTTCGTATGGAATTGGACATTACGTAAATAATACTTGAGAAAAATTTCAATACTATGTTGTATCGTACAATCTGCTGAACAAGTCACAAGGGTATAATAGTCATATGATAAACTTTTGGAACCTATATAAACTTGCTCGAATTTCATTAACACATTCTTACATGGACCAATAGACTCCTAGAAGATTATATACGATGAAAACGTTACATCTAGTTTCCTCTCTCCCTTTTCTTTTCACAGCTATACTCTTCCAACTCCAACAAACTCCAGCCCTCCAATACTCCTCCAGCAGCACCACCAGTACTGCCACTGTTTCTGACCCAACCGCCACCGTCATGCAGCCACCTCCGGCCACCCCTGTAAACAACACAGATTTTACCCGCACAAGTTGCGAAACAACATTATACCCCGAACTATGCTACAATTCTCTTGCACGCTACGCCAATGTTGTGCAGCAAGATCCCGGTCGACTAGCACGTATTGCCATCAGCATTAGCCTAACCGAAGCCAAGCTGATGCCTGCTTACATATCAAATCTCACACACCAAACTGAGTATGGAGCAAGAGCCGACCCTCGGGCGGTGAATGCTCTACACGACTGCTTTACTGTTCTTAGTGATGCGGTCGAGCAATTACGTAGCTCGCTCAAGCAGCTCAGCCAGCTGGAAAGCCCCGGCCCGACATTCTTGTTTCAAGTGAGCAACGTTCAGACGTGGATGAGTGCTGCCTTGACCAACGAGGAGACGTGCACTGACGGATTTAGTAACGTGCCCGACACACCGATGAAAAGTTGTGTATTTGATCGAGTAGAGAAGGTGAAGGAAATGACTAGCAATGCGCTAGCGTTGGTTAATAATTATGTTGCCCGTGAGCTGTGAGTGTTATAGAAAATCAGTTGCAGTTGTAAAACATATTGTAGTTCGATTAGAGGTTTAAAGTGATATTTTCATCCTGTATTCATTACAATAACTGCTCAGTATGGACCGGACAGCTTACAAACCGTTGGCCAATTCTTATTATCGTATTCTTTTTTTGTATTTTTTTTATTAAAAATATCATTAATTTATAATAAGCATTAAATGGAAAAAAAAAATTATGTTTTAAATAGTGATTTTAAAGAGAATTTACGTGCAAAATATTTTATTGTGTAAATGTTGTTGAAAAAGAGCACGTAAAAAAATTTAAAAAATCGAAAATAAAACAGAAGTGCATAAAAGAAAGAAAATATAAAGATTGGTGCCCACATTTAACAAAATTCTCATCAAGAGCTCATTATGTAGAGGCAGCATTTATAGAAAACTTTATTAAGTTCTGATTGTGTACAGATTCTCTAGTATCAACACAATCAGAAACAGGACTAATTTCTTATTGAAAAACAAACACAAATATCATGTTTAGTGGAAAATGTTTTATGTAATGACAGTCGGAGCAGATCGGCCGGTGAATTCTTGCATCTTAGACAGCTTAAGAGCAACCTCAACCTGCAGCCATTTTCGAGCCAATTGTTTGTGAGAGAGAGAGAGAGAGAGAGAGAGAGATGTAAAGCTGCGCGATGTCTCACCAGAGGAGCAAGTGCTTCTTGAGAATCTCTCCCCGTCATGGATGGATCCTTCTCGTATTGCTCAATATAAAGACGGATGGTAGCACCCTCTGAACCAGTTCCAGAAAGCCGGAAAACCTGGTGCATAATCAATATTGGATCTGACAAAGAATTCTTCTCAAGATAAAGGTAAAATTAGACCATAAAATCTCTTTTCAAGTCAGCTATTTACTTGATAATTTATAGTTCGGTTACTGATGCAATCACGTGATCATGTAACGATTCAAAAGTTCTAGGGTTCAAGCGTAGTAAATATGGAAAGTTTTAAACCGCTGTAAAGATGATATGGTCAAAATGCTACTGGAAATATTGCTGGGAAGGAAGAGAGTACCAATCGGGATCCATCTTCAAACAGATATCGGATACCCTGATGCTTTGAATTGGAACCATCAACCGGATCTTTGTACTCAAATTCATCAGCGTCGACAACATTCGACACGTCTGAATGTATACCCTTTATTATTCTGTAAGAATGTAAGAGCCTAAGATCTACATAAGAAATATTTTTACGGATTTGAGCACCCAAATATCATGATAACCAAAAACAAATCAATCCAGTAACAGTCGAAGAACAATGCACAATTAGAAAAAAAAAAAAAAAAGAACATTATCCTTATTATTCTGTAAGAATGGAAGAGTTCAAGATCAACGTAAGAAATATTTTACAGAATTGAGTACCCAAATATCATTATGACCAAAAATTAATAAATAAATAAAATAAAAAATAAAGGGGAAAAATCCTCTAATAGTCAAAGAACAATGCACAATGAGAAAAAAAGATTATACTTGGTTCTTACATAGATTTCTTAGCAAAAGAAAGTTCTTTGAGCTCCAAAAGCAGATAGCAATCTCAAAAAATGGACTTTCAGAAACACATCTCTCCAGTTCAGTTATAGTTGTCGACAAGAATTATAGCAACTAATGATTGTTTCTTTAGAATAAGTATCAATCTGTTTAGTGTTTAAAACAGGAGAGCCCATCAAAAATTTACATCAACTGAATAATCACTGTTATTGATGTTCATAGCATTATTGGAAAAACCATACTATGAAAGCCTCATGGGATCCACTCGTACTACAAACCAAAACAATCAGTAGGTTTCCCATTAGAATGTAAGCCATCTCGTTGTAAATTTAAAGAATTCAACTCAAGAAATATACGTGCCCATTCAGGAAAAAAAAAAATGCAGATTTTTATTAGATTTTGATAGAAGTTGATGGAATGTGTTGTTTAAAAGTTGTGGGTCCCCCATGAAATGTGTGGTTACAATTAATTGTTGACTTTGACTTTGATTTTATCCATTTTTTAGCTAAACCAAACAGGGGGGACAGTTACATGGACAACAATGGTAGTTACATTTATTAGCTTACTTGTTAACTTCATCAAGGGAGGATTGCAGCTTGACCAAATGTGCCATCAGTTCCTTTGCACCACCTGCATCAACATTCTTGGAGAAGCAACACAATTTGAACTTAAAATGATGTTTCCAATAATATAACACTGTTCTTATTATTAGAAATTGTAAGGCAAATTGCATATCATGCGTACCTCGTAATCATATCGAGTGTAATAATGGCGTCCATAAGTAGCCCAATGCTGGCGAACAATGTCTTCAACAGTCACAAGCTTATCTTCCCCAAGGTTATCTTTATTCTTATAGGCCAGAATAGATAGCCAAGCCAAAACAGCCCAGATTCCATCTTTCTCACGTATATGGTCGGAGCCTGTTAACATTGAATAAAAAAAATGATTGAAAAATGGAGTCCAATTGCATTGTATGCTTACAGTAAAAATGCCACTTATCTTATTGATCATTTGCAGGGAGGAACACACATATCTCACCAGTTCCAAAACTTTCTTCACCACAGACTGAACACATTCCAGCATCCATCAAGTTACCAAAGAATTTCCAGCCAGTTGGCACCTTAACAAAGATATAAATTTAAGCCTGTAAAAATAATTACAGACAAGAAATTCTAAATTTCATGTACTTTTGAGTACCTCAAAGAATTTCAAATTCAAGTGTTTAGCAACAACATCAAGAGCAGCTGAAGTGGGCATGCTCCTGCAGGCGGGAGAATATTAATGGTGAATACAAGTCTAAAAGAAACAATTGACCAACCATAATATTGACGAAAATTCCAACATGCAAGAATTAGGCAGTGTCCATGTACAGAAACATGCAAGAAGACAAACACTCAGTAGACAATGGAAGTGAAGAAAACTAGAATAGAACCTTGCCACTCCTTTTAGGCCCCCAGAGAAGTAAGGTATCGCTTGAACGGAATTTGCAGCAATTATAGCAACAGAATCAGATGGAGTAACAAAAAACCTGCCATCACAATATAAGTAAAAGAGGTAATTCAGGAATGAAAGTAGTTTGAAAACCAAATTAATATAAGAGAAGACCTTTTCCCGAGGATCATATTGCGGTCTGCATCTCCATCGGCAGCAGCACCAAATTCCGGTGGCTCCTGTTCAGAGTTTGTCTTACCCAGTCCCATACATGCAACTAACTCTTTTGCATAGGTCAGATTGGGATCTGGATGCCCTCCACCAAAGTCTTCCTGCCAATGTTATGTTATTATGCAGATATAAACAGAGGAAAGTTGCATTTTCTGGGGAGAACAACACAAGTACCTTAGGTACACAATTAAGTAAAGAGCTTTCATTTGCACCCAGCTCTTCCACAAATATACGTTTAGCATAAGCCCCAGCAACTCCATGAAGTGCATCATAACTAATATATGAAACAGAATTTATGCAATCTATTATTTGATAAGAGAACAAGAAACAAGAAAATTATTAAGCACATGACATCAAAGCAAGCATACGTACCAAAAAGAGAATTTTGGAGACGTAAGCAATTTCTTGATAGACTGGAAATCAAAAATGGACCTGGGAAAAAAAATATTTTGGCACAGAAATTTGGTATACATGTTACAGAATAAAGGAAAGAGAAGGGCAAAACAAATGATAACTAAAAAAAAAATTAAGCTTGCTGCTTCAACAGCTTCACTGAAAACATTAAATATAGATGCACATGGCAATATATCCTAAAATTTATAGATTCAGAACAAACTAAAAATTGTAATTGAGGCAAAATAGCACCACAATAATCATAAAGAATTGAAAGTTCAAGAAATGATATAGAAACATCGATAATAATAACAAAGGTCACAGAGATGAAAACTAACGAAGAAATAAAGCATTTCGAACAGCAGGCACGATTCATAAGTGTCATTTTCAGGAAAACTAATGTCGTATAACAGAACTGAACATGGCCAAACAAATAGAAGGGTGTGATTTTTCAAAACTGGGCCAACATTATTTGATTAATTAAAAATTGATGTATTCTCTTGAGACAAAACCGAATTGCTACCTTTTTAGATAAAATGGGAAAAATAGTCTACATTTGCACATTTGTTTTTGTGCAACAAGCAAGTGAAATTTTTATGTCAGTTATGTAAAAATGACATACTTCATCAACTTGACATAATCACTTGCTGAATCAAAAACATCAATGTCAAATTGTCCCTCAGGGCCCATAAAGCTAGTCACACCTATTATGCTGATGTCCACCTGCAATGTTGATTAATAGTGAGAAATATCTGTGATCAACAAAATAACACCGACTGCAGTCTTAGGAACAAATGAAATACTTCAAGAACGGGTCATACTTCTGGCAGGCCTTCTGCAATTAAGTACTCCTTAATTGTTTTAGTATTCTCAAAGATCTTATCAGTAATTCCTTCTGGTGCAGGTCCCCCATTTTCCATGTTGTATTTAATTCCAAAATCCTGTGACAAAATCAAATAAATAAGAAGTCAAAACACTCATCTTAAGGAGCTTACTTGTTCTGGATACATTTTATTGCAGTAATTCGTCATTCGATAATTCAAAAAGGTCTTCGAGGTTGTTTTTTATTCCCCCAAATATACTCTCCCATTCTCAAGAGTCTATAAAAAAACAGCCACAGAAATACACTGCAGATTGTAGATTTTCTTACTGAACCTGTTTCACCAGTAATTCACTTTCTCCACACAAGCAAATCATATAATTCAACCAATTAACAGAGTTTTGCCTATACGAAATCTTAATGAGCAAAATCACAATCTCACTGACACCATTCTCCAACACGAATGAAAAAATAAGATTGCAATTTAGTTCCAAACTAACAGATGTGCTGTGCCCAGGCATCTAAAAAAATGGCTTGAATACTGATCAATATAAAGGTGATCAACCTAGTACAACTCTTTCAAGATGGAAAAGCATAGAAGATCTTAAAAATTGATATTTATTGCCAGATGTCTCATTTCCTACAGACAATTGTGTATTTCATATATGAAGTTGGAAAAACATTCAAGATTAAACAAAGTTCATTACCAAGCTCTAAACAACTATATGCCAGTTTGTGATCATTTTCAAACCCAGTTACCCATTTTCTGACACAGAGATCCATACGTAGGGAAAAACAAATATGTTTGTTTGCTTCATTAGAAAGTTTCAAAAGAAAAATGAATAGAGCCCTAAATTGAAGAAGTTTTGATGTTTTTACCTGAAACAGTGCCAAAACATCATCCAAATGGGAAAACCTTAAACAACATTTTTTTCTTGTTTTTTGACACATCGATCCACATCATAATTGTATTTGAATCTTCCCAAAAATGTTCCAAATATTTTTTTCTGAAAACAAAGAAAGCATTTTCCCTGAAATATATGATCTCTCTCTCACGAGAATTAATGCATACTTTTTTCTCTGATAAAGCAAACTTGTTAAGAAGAGAGTTATAGACTAGGTATCCTCAAACAATAAGACCAAAAACAAGGTCATATCAAGAACCAAAAAGAGCTCCCATCTCCAATGAGGAGATGTCAAAGAAAATTCCTAGCAAACCAGAGAATCTGGATCACAAGAATGGATAAATAACAACTCATTTCAACATAGATAAATTAATTTTAAATGAAATTGAAATAAAATGACAGGTGGAGACTTGGAGAGGAAAAACAACTTTATTTTATGATAATAATAATAAAAAAAAAAGTGGGTGTTATGTACATTCTTTAAACTAGACTTAAAATGTAGGTGTTGCATGTGTTCAGAGATCGAGACTAGTTTACAAATTTTCACTAGCAGCACCATCTCTAAAGTACAGATAAGATCTAATGAGGGGGTTTGACCTCAGTTCCAAAGATGAAGGTATTCGGGCTGAGCTACACGCTATCTTGGATGGGAAATTACTTGCTCACTGTTTAGATATCTCTGACATTTAGGTGGGGAGGTCGATTCTTATGTGGCCGTTCACTGCATCACTAGGGGTGACAGACCTTGAGCGATTCAAATATATGATGCTCGGACTCGAGTATGGGTACGTATCTATCGGATCTTTTATTTTCTAAAATGTAGGATACGGGGACATGGCTAAAAATAGTCCAAATTTCGAACACGGATACTTTGGTACATCTTTAAACTTCAATTTTTTTACTAATTCAGAATGTCATTTTGAACAAACAAAAATTAATTATTTAAAATTAATTAAATTGATATTTAATAAGGGGTTAAGAAGAATAAAATGAAATTTTGGGGCTTAACTTTCAATAATGAGAATTACTAAATGTTATATAAAATAGAAAATGAAGAACTTGATTGTAATGTAGATTTAGTGAAGCACTAAGTTGCACCATATGGAACCCATTTTCAATTTATACAAACAAAACCCTGAACGACTGATATAAAGAGAGAGAACGAAAAATGGAAAGAAAGAAGAAAAAGTAGGGAAAACCTAGCGTCACCGTCTTTCTCTACCCTCTCGGCGAAGACGCTAGGTTTATAGAGAGCAAAAGTGGGAAAGAAGAAAAGGGAAAGAAAAGGAAAAGAAGAAGAAGAAGAAGCAAAA
>CAIGRQ010086811.1:0-14092 GCA_903798375.1 Fraxinus sp. D2006-0159
GATGTTGCATCGCTGGAAAGCATCACTTTTGAAGGGTGAATGAGATGACCTAAAGGGACATTGCACGCCTCACCTAATGAACCGGACATCCTTGACAAAGGTGGCCCCGTAGGAAGCATCACACCTTTTTAAGGGTGTTCTGCACGATGGATGGTGCATTCGAGGAAAGGTTCACTTTCAAAGGAAAAATAAGGTGACCCTTATGGGGGTGTAGTGTGCCTCTCCTAACAAAGTGGACATCCTTGACAAAGGTGACCCCGTAAGAGGTATTACACACCTCTTCAAGGGCATTCTCCACAGTGGATGGTTCATCGATGGAAGGCATCACTTTTGAAGGGTGAATGAGGCGACCCCAGTAGGGGCATCACACGCCTCCTTTAACAAAGTGGACATAATTGACATGGTGGCCCCATGGGAGGCATCAAGCACCTCTTTAAGGGTGTTCTCCCTGGTGGATGGTGCATCCATGTAAAGTATTACTTTCGAAGGATGAACGAAGCAACCTAATGGGAGCATCGTGCGCCTCCTATAACGAAGTGGACATCCTTGACAAATATGACCCCACGTGAGACATCACACACCTCTTCAAGGGTATTGTCCACGGTGGATGCTTCATCCGTGTAAAGTATTATTTTCGAAGGATGAATAAGGTGACCTAGTAGGGGCATTACGCACCTCCAATAACGAAGTGGACATCCTTGACAAAGATGACCCCGTGGGAGGCATCACTCATATCTTCAAGGGCGTTCTCCACGATGGATGGTGCATCCGTGTAAAGCATTACTTTCAAATGACGAATAAGGTGACCCCAGTGGGAGCATCGCCCGTCTTTCCTAAAAAATTGTCATCCTTGACAGAGGTGGCCCCGTGAGAGGCATCATGCACCTCTTTAAGGACATTTGTCACGGTGGATGGTGGATTTGTGGAAAGTATCACTTTTGAAGTGCCAATGAGGCGACCCAGTGGGGACATCGTGCACCTCCCATAACGAAGTGGACATCCACAGAGGTGACCCTGTGGAAGGCATACACACATCTCCAAGGGCGTTCTCCCAGTCGATAAGAATAGCAAAGTGTCAACTAATTCATTTCACGAATAAAACTATTTACACAATCAAAGTTACACCATTTTGAAAGTATCCTATTGATAATACCTCGTTAAGTGCTCAATGTTCCTAGGGTAATACATTAACTTTCCTTCCGATTTCTTAATCCTATAGGTTCCAGGTCGTACTTCTTTTGTTAAGCGATATGGGCCTTTCTAATTGGGTCCCAATTTCTTGTTCCTGGCTCTTTAGAGGATAGGAAAACTTTTCAGAGTACTAGATCTCCTATGCGATAGGTCATTTTTTCACTTTAGCGCTGTAGTAGCGAGCCATTTTACGTTGGTATGTAGCGAGCCTTACTTGAGAATCTTTCCTTCTTTCTTCAAGGAATTCAAGCTCATACTTTCTCAGTTCATCATTGGTTATTTCATTAAAGTGGATAAGACAAGGCGAAGGCACTCCCACTTATACTGGACTCATGGCCTCGGCGCTGTATGTCATGGAAAATGGGGTTTCTCCAGTTGTAATTCTGCTGGGTGTGCATATGGCCCAGAGAACTTGGGGGAGTTCATCAACACATGCCCCTTTGAAACATCAAATTTCTTTTTCAGGGTGTACTTAATGGTTTTGTTGACTGCTTTCACCTACCCATTGGCTTGGAAATGTTGAAGTGTCGAGAAATGTTTCTTAATTCCAAGCTCGTACAAATCCCTAACCTTCTTGTTGTCGAATTGTTTACCATTATCTGACATGATAGAATGGGGAATACCGAACATGCATATGATATTTTTCCAAAGGAACTTGGAAGTTCTTGCCTCAGTTATCTTAGCCAAGGGCTCTAGCTCGATCAATTTTGTAAAGTAGTCAATCGTGACTGGTAAAGCAGGCATTCCCTCTCCCTCTCAATAGTGGTTCTATAAAATCGACCCCCCACTTGGAAAATGTCCATGGGCTTGATATGACCATGAAATCTTGCGAGGGTTGCCTTAGCATGTTGGAGAAACGCTAGCACTTGTCACACTTGCGCACAAACTTTATCGAATCCTTTTTTACTGTGGGCCAGTAGTACCCTGTCTAAGCACCATATGTGCTAGTGCTGGTCATCTTGAATGGTTGCCACTGAATTTTTCATATGTTTCTCTTAGGATATAATTTGCTTCTTCCCCCCTCCCCTGTGCACCTGAGGAGGGAGAGAAATCCTTCTTATACAGTACACCTTCCTGTATATTGAAATGAGCTACCATTTTCTTAAGCCACTGAGCATCAACTTCGTCGTTAGGTAAACTCTATTTTCTGAGGAACGTGATAATGGGTTGCCCCCAAGACGGGGTACCCTCAATCTATATCACCTCTTCTCTTACCACGATTGAGGGTTCAGTCAGGTGTTCAATGGGAAAGACCTTAAGGAGTTATGAGTCTTTGTTGCTAGCCAACTTCGCTAAAACGTTAGCATGGGTATTCTCAAGACAAGGAATTCGCGTTAATTCAAATTTTTTAAAGTTGGGAAGGAAGTTCACGACCAGTTTGAGGTGGGTTGCCATACTTTTGTCTCTAGTTGAGAAATTGCCATTGACTTTGATTACCACCAACTGAGAGCCACTGTTGATTAGCAATCTCCTTACATGCATTTCCTTTGCCAAGTGGAGGTTGGCTGGGAGTATTTCATACTCAGCCGTAATGTTTTGACACCTTGAATCCAAACCTTACAGCACAATTCAACCTATGACCTACAAGGCTTTCCAACACCATTTCGACCCCCGAACCAGTTTTCCCTGACAATCCGTCAACAAAGAGATTCCAGGTGGAAGGTTTCGTAGGTTCCATATTCATGTCCACTTCAGAAGTTTGGCAAATTCGGCAACAAGTCAACAAGAGCCTGAACTTTAATCGAGGTCCTTGATTTATACATTATATCGAACTCGCTGAACTCAACGACCCATTTTAACATCCTTCTTGAGGCGTCTGACTTCTGAAGGACTTGTTTAAGTGGGAAGTTCGTCAGTACATTAATGTTATGAGTTTAGAAGTATGGCCTTTATTTTTGAGATGAAGTGACCAATGCAAGGGCGATATTCTCCGTGTTCAGGTAACGCACTTCTGCCGGTAATCTCAGCAGTTCATCATGTCGCAGTTCTTCTATCCCTGCGATGGCGGTGATGAGGCTTTTGGTGAGTGACATTGTTTCACGGATCTCTTCTTCAGAGACATCTCTTACTCTCCTTGAATTCACATCTTCGTTGCATGAACTTATTGTTCATGACCTTGCACACTTTCTTTCAAGAGGTAATTAATAACACTCCAACTTTCTTCATTTGGGCATTCACTTGTTCTTTCTTCAAGAACAACTCATTTTTCAAGGAGGAAGCCAGGTAAATATTCAGGTAAGCTTTTTATTTATGGGAATGTTCGTGGTTATAGTGACATTCCCCACAGACAGCGCCAATTTGTTAACCTTAAAAAACGCGCCAAAAATGTGGCCAACATAATACTTCCACGTGAGCTCCTTCTTGCGCGTAGTAATATACCGTTAGTCAAGCGATCGCGAACATTGTGATGGTCTAGTTAGTGAGTTGATAGATCGGAATTGGGACGTCCGATGGTGATTACCAGAACGTGGTTTTGTTTTAATGTGGCTTTTGTGGTAAAATAATGAAAAAGTGTCTCAATTTTTATCTTTCTTTTCAAGGACCAACCCATTCCTATAGTGCAAGTGTGGGTATTTATAGTGAAAGGGAATAAGAGAGAGGAACCATTGGATATGGAACACGTGATCTTGAATCTAGGGCGTACCATCGTCTCCTAGGTGTCAATCCGTCAATCCATAGGTAGGCGGTTCATGTAATGCTCCCTTTCATTGTAAGCATGACTTGTCATATTGAAGTTTGTCATACGTCCCATCAATCAGTCCTAACGATTTGGTTCTTGAGATCCGTTAATAAAAGATCTTCTAGTACACATGGTTGAAGTGGAGCTGTTATGGCATGAGTGATAATCGCGTTTTTGATGTCATCACTTCGGACTTAGTTTCGATTGCAATGAAGTGATGCAGAGTGCAGGCCTTTACATTCGTTAGGGTAGGAAATGAAATCAATTCATCCATTGCGTGGCGAGATGAAATCATTTTGTCGCCATATGGCAAAGGCGAAAATCAGTTCGTCCGATATGTGGTGGATGGCGAAATTAGTTCGTCGCTGCATGGAAGATGAATCCAGTTCATTCGCCACGTAGCAGTCGTGTTCAGTTCGTCCCTTGACATGGTGATGATGTAGGACATGACTTGGCAAAATACTCATCCTCCACGACGGTCGTATTTAGTTCGTCCCTTGACGTGGTGATGACGTAGGAAAAACCCGTAACACGTCTTATTATTAAAAATAGGGTTAATTGCAACAAAAGTTTCAAACCTTCAAAATACTTGTAGACTTTCTCAAACCTTTGATTTGTTGCAGTCATCAACCCTAACCTTTCCAAACGTTGCAGGTAAAGCTCTTTTGGACAATTCCATCAACAATTCTGTTAGTTGTCCAAAAATTGAACTTTGGTCATATTTTTAATATTTTAAAAAGAGGCAAAAGAGTAACATATCATTTTTATCACATTAAATAATTAAATTTAAAAATAAGAAAAAATCACACGCGCGCGCACACGTACACACACAATCATCTTCTTCCTCTTCCTCTTCCTCTTCCTCTCACCCTCACCCTCACCCCCACCCCCACCCCCACCCCCACCACCTCCTCCTCCTCAAAGCCTCCATTTGGATTAGATTTATTCGAATTCGAAAATAGGGAGTTCGCAAAATTTGTAAGGCGAGCTCCAGGAGAAATAGGTTGTTTCACCTTGTTTAAATTGTCATAGATTTTCATGGCCCTAGATTTCGATTTGATCAAATTGTCATCCACTTTATTTTCCTGCTTTTTTTTGGAAGAGAAACTCCTCATTTTAGTTATGAAATAAGTGCTTTTCAACCCTTGCACTTGTTCTTACAAGTTTAAGCTTTGGTGCATAAAAACAAGAAATTATTGACTTCATTGAATTTGAAACCCCAAAAACCTCCGAATCAGATGAAGAAAGTGCTCCCAAATTATTTGAAGAACTCGAATTTGAACTAAAAACATCAAATCATTTTCTTGTATCCATAAGTTCTCCAAGTATGCCTTCTTTGAGCAATAATTTTCTCAATAATTTTCTCACTAATCTCCTTCTCCCTCCACAGAATTCCCATTTCTTCATCTTCTTTGCTGCTAGTTTTTACCCTTCCAACGTCATGCTTTTTTTGTTGGCTAGTAGCTAGTGGTTGGTGGAGGTGGTAGTGGTAGTGATCGGTGTGGATTTTGGGTTTCAGATGGGGTTGAGAGGAAGAACATGATTTTGTGTGTTTTTTTTTAATTTCTTATTTTTTAATGTGATAAATGGAAAGTTACTTTTTTACACATTTTTAAAATATTAAAAATGTGGTCAAAGCTAAATTTTTGGTCAACTGTCAGAATTGTGGATGGAAACTCTTCAAAAGGGCTTCACCTACAACTTTTGGAAATGTTAAAGGTGACAGCTGAAACAAATCAAAGATTTCAAAAGTCTGCTAGTGTTTCAAGTGTTTGAGATTTTTGCTTCAATTATTCCTAAAAAATATGAACTAGACCATTGTTTAAGGTAGGAGTATATTAGGAAAAATGTAAGAAAAAAATTATATTTTCAACTATATTAATTAAACCATGTCTAGATACGCAAAAGTTGATTTTCTCGAAAAAGTTGAAAATATTTTTTTAATTTGCTTGAAAATGGAAGCACGTCTATTTTTGTGAGAGTGGAAGAAAATGAGTAATAATATCAATGTGTGATTAAAATTAAAGTTCGATTTTAATTGAAAACTATAAACTATTCAAGCATAGGAAATAATAAGTAGCACCTACAAACCTTGTAAAATTAAAATAACTAAAATAACACGATAATTTTAATGTCTTCATATAAAAATATCTGACTTGAGAAATCTAGAGTATGAAAGCATAATCAAATTTATATAGGAATAAGAAAAAGAATATTACACTTCTCAAAAGTCAAAGGTTCACTCTCGATGTCTCATTATTCAAGGGAATAAGAATATCTTAAATACTGACATACAATATCAACCCAATGTGAGGCTATCTTAAATATTGAGATAAAATATCAGAAAAATTGTACTAATAATCCCTAAATATTTTAAATGAAACTAGTTTGTCATCAACAATTCATTATAGTGTCACAAATATACCTCAATCACAAACATTTGCTAAATCGTGATGTACTATTTGATTTTAGTGAGCATATGTCATCTTTTTCCTCACAACTTTCTGTCTTGTTTATCAAAACAGATGATCTTCCAAAACAGATAGTACTTATGATATAACGACTTGGGAATAAGGTTCAGATCGTTACAAATTATGTGTTCATATCATGTCTAGCTTTATGAAACTACATGTTCCAATATGGGTCTTGATAGCGTTACGATTTAACGATTTGAACAATTTTCATCATAGAAGATTAATTGTGCAATGAAATGTCGACGACTAAATTTACTCTATTAAAAAGTTTAGAGAAAAACTTTGTACTAAAACAATAGGTTAGACGCTAGTGATGCAATTTTTCGAATAATATCTACCCAATGTGCCCCCAGTGTGTGGATAACATTATCCTGACCTAATGTGTGGATATGATCAATTTGATATCTCCATATCCCTATAATAATTTCATTCCTTCTCTCAAAACCTCAATTTTTTGCATAGGTTGTGCTTCAATTTTCATGGCTTTGCTCACTAACTTCTTAGCAAAACCCCTTCAAAATCTTGTTTCCCATACAAAACTTACCCCTTTTCCTTCCCCGTTTCCCTCCAGTTTTCCACCCTCCCCTAAACCTAAACAGTTTCCGTCAAATTTGGAAACAAATTTCAGAGGTTCCAGTTTCATCCCAAAAGCTGCAGCAGCCTCAGGTGTGAAAAAAGTAAACAGCGATGAGAGAGTACAGCAAGTCCATAGTATTGAAGAATTTGATGAAGCCCTACGTGCCGCGAAAGACCGGCTTGTCGTTGTAGAATACGCAGCGAGGCATAGTTTTCAGAGCAGCAAGATCTATCCTTTCATGGTCGACTTAAGTCGAACATGCAACGACGTAGATTTCCTTCTCGTAATGGGGGACGAGAACGAAAAAACCCAAGAACTTTGCAAAAGAGAGAAAATAGAACAAGTCCCCCATTTCAGTTTCTACAAAAACATGGAGAAAATCCATGAAGAAGAAGGCATAGGCCCTGATCAACTCATGGGGGACGTTTTATACTACGGTGACAACCATTCTGCTGTGGTGCAGCTTCATTCTAGAGAAGATGTGGAGCGTCTGATTGATCAAAACAAAGTTGATCACAAATTGTTGGTTCTTGACGTGGGACTGAAGCATTGTGGGCCATGTGTTAAGGTTTATCCAACGGTGGTTAAGCTGTCGAGGCAGATGAGCGATACTGTGGTATTTGCAAGAATGAATGGGGATGAAAATGAGAGTTGCATGCAATTCTTGAGGGATATGAATGTCATTGAAGTGCCAACATTTGTGTTCATAAGAGATGGGGAGATTTGTGGAAGATATGTGGGATCTGGTAAAGGAGAGCTTATTGGAGAGATTCTTAGATACCAAGGAGTTCGTGTAACTTATTAATTACAAGTTGATTGATTATTGTGGTTGTCCGTGGGATCTTGGTTAATGAAAAATTTGAGTTCATAATTGAATGAGTTGTTGTATAATTAATTAGAAAGTTTCTTTGTGGAAATACATAAATAAATTGTCATAGAAGTCATCTTTGGCTTTTTTATTTTTTGCACTTTGTTTATGTTATTTGTAAAAATTACAGAAATTATTAATAAATTATGTTTGCTGAAAAAATTGCATTGTGTCATTTGAATCATTTTTTTGAAAAGAGAAGAATTATTATGGAGAAAAAAATTAAAATTTATCTAATTTAATTCTTTGTAACATAATTAAACTTAGCTTCGATAAGTTTAAGGGCTTGTTTGGCTAGATAAAAATCTAATTTTAATCTAAGTCAAAGTCAAACAATCAATATCATCTTTCACGGGTCTCACATCTTTTCAACCATATATTTCAAAAACTTCTATCACAATTCACTTAAAATCTGATTTTAATACACAGTAAACACCTTCTAATTATGCGCTGATGTTTTTTGACATTTCAAATTGTATTTGCATAATAGTTCCTCCAACGTTTGTCTTTAGTTCATCAAACTATTATTTTCATAAACTTTGGTCCTTCAACTTTTAGTATCAAAAAATTTACGCACCATCTTTTTATCGTGTCAAATTGGTCCCTTATCTTCTTACTTCTTTAATTTTAGTCACCAAACTTTACAAAGAGTCGTAAATTGAAAAGAAAAAGAAAAAGAGAGAAGTAGCAATTTCTGTTGAATATATTGAGTCGTAAATTGAAAGGTTTTCATCAGAATATTCGACGCAAAGAACTCTATTTTCTATCCGTCTCTTTTATTCCTATGTCAAACGATGAACATTTATGTGTATAGATTTTCGATATGAATTGTATCTAATATTATGCTAGATTTCATCAACCCTAAAGGCCATATGAACAACAAAATCTGCATCTTGTCGTGCGTCCGCTAATGTAGCTCACATTCATCTTATGTGTGAGGAAATTGGAACACAAGAACTCAATCGTTCCAATAAAAGCAATAGGTCCATAGTAACTTGAACCAAAATTCATTGCTAAAGCTCAATGTTTTCTACCTAGATTTGTGTTTAGATTTTTTTGCGAGAATCAATAAAAAAAAAGGGGATATTAATAAGTGTAGAGCAACCAAATACTTTCCACACTCACTTTGTGTGCCATCGAAAAATCGCATAAAATGATTAGATGTGTCAATTTTGGATCACTTATAACTCTCGTTTGCTAGAGATACTTTTTAAAGACCTTTATGTCAAACATCTCATCATCATGAATTTGCACGTTGTTCTGAAAATTGTAAAAAGCATCAATTTACTATTCAAAGTAATGTAGATTGCAAGATATATCATAATGCTCTAACTAATAAAATTAGGATTTTTTTTTCCCGACGTACTTTGCATAAGATTTATCTTATATTGTTACGAGAATCTAGATCTTATTATTTCAGTTATTGTGTTGAACCATTGGAATATTGTAAAGAAAAAAAAAATCAATTATTTGCTTCCTTTTTGCAAATAAATTTTTGATAAGTGATGAATAACCATAGAAAAAAGGAGAGGTAGCATTTCAAATTGACTTCCTTCTCATAAATATCTCATTATTGTGGCCATTGGGTCGAAAATGAGAGATTATCATCAAAATATTTGGCAAATAAGAAGTACAGTTGTTGTGAACTGAAAGTATGTCCTCTACATGTCTCTTCTCCAATAAGTAATGCAGTATCTAAAACTTCTATTATGCTAGATGTCAAATCAAAATGCCATAAGACATACGATTCTGCACCTACTCATGCACGCTCATCTTGCAGGCATTGAACTAAAGTGCGAAGAAACCTAAACACTAGATGAACCCAATCATTCTGAATCTACACCTAATCATGAGAGCACTAATCTTGCGAGCACTGATCTTATGGGTGAAAAAAATCTAAGCCCATAAAGAACTCAATTGTGAAATTCTGCACCTAGTCGTGATGCACTCATCTCGCACACATTGATCCAAAGTGTAAAGAAACCAAAATACTAGAAGAACCGATGATATTTTATAGTTGGTAGGAGAAATAAGTAAATTAGATTGGAAATGTTTGGTGGTTTATGTGAAATATATTTTGTAAGATAAAAATAGTATAGAGTAATTTTAAGTTGGACAAGATAATTGAAGAAGGACAATTTAATTTATTGAAAAATAGAATTTTACAATGGTACGAGACTTGTACAATAACAATACTTTTAGACTTCTGCACCCAACAATTGAAGTGAACCCCTATTTATATCATACAAAAGTGAGTAGCTTGCCTCTAGAAAAATTCATTTATGATATTTTTATTATTTTATATTTTGATTTTGCTTGCTTCTCAAGAATCTCTAGTGTATTCTAGATAATTCTTATAACTCCTAAACTTTTCTTGTTCTCCAAGTTAGTCTAGAGAATTCTAGAAATATGCAACAATATTAATACTCCTCCTTGATGCATATTTTGTTAACTCCAATCATTTATCGTAGTAATTCAAACTTTGCTCGTGGTAACGCCTTCGTAAATATATCTGCTAATTGTTCACTACAACAAAAATAGCCTACGGCAACGTTCAAAAAACGTTGCCGTCGACCTTTTGCAACGTTTGGACGTGTGTTGCAAATCGAGGTGTTGCCGTAGAGTAGAAAGATACGGCAACGTTAGGTCTTTTTAAACATTGCCATAGGTCTACGGCAACGTTTTTTAAATGTTGCCCTAGACCTATGGCAACGTAGAATTTATTAGTTGAGAATGTTTTAGTTTTTTTAAAGGCACAATTTTATGATTCAAATTTAAATTTATGGATGTTCCAATAGTTTGTTTATTAAGAATTGTATTGTTTCGCATTTTAAGTAAGTAAAAGTAAATGAAACTTTTTGTTGGAACATCTCAAGATGTATGAAAATTGGGACGTTACAGTTGGGTATCAGAGCAAATATTTTACTTTCGTGTAACACTATTCATGTGAACAGCACGTACTCTCACTACAACAAAAACTGCCTACGGCAACGTTTTTTGAATGTTGCAAATCGAGGTGTTGCCGTAGAGTAGAAAGATACGGCAACATTTTTTAAACGCTGTCGAAAGTCTACGGCAACGTTTTTTTACAGCAATTTATGGAAATTGATTGGCAAATTTGAAATTGACTCTTTATGAACAAATTTTGAAATTGTATAAAAATTAATAATTTCATTACAAATATTTGAATCCATACACTTAAACATTACAAATTCCAAACACAACCTAGACTAAATAAAAAGTTGTCTTGCAAATCCACTTTATTTAAGTATAAAAGACCAGTTTGAATAGTGGATCATCAGGCAGTGCTTTAGTGCAAACTCTCTCTAGCGTGTGTATCTTGGATCTGTCTTGCGCACCATGTCCGAATCCAGGAACAACCTGCAATTCAGAGGAAGGGATGAAAAAGTTGTACATTTCAGTTATATAAAACAAAGTTGTGAGAAAGAGGGATGAAATTTAGAACAGAAATAATTGCTAATATTTAAAATAATAGAACCCTGCCACAAGGTTTTGATAACCATCTTGGCATCTACTTAATAAAGGGGAAATCAAATAGATTCAACAGGGTAATCAAAGACTTGCCCTTTTCTCATCTTTCCCCACCGAAGAAAAAAAAAACGATAAAAAGAACAAAAACAATTATGGAAGTAGTGATTATGCCACACAGTGGGTAATATCATACAATCTAAAAAAAAACTGAGGAGCAATAAAGCTGAGCTGTAGCATCAAAGAAAAATCTTTGGTAGTTTCTTAATTTGTCACACTTATTGTACTATGTTTCCGACATAATCATGAAAGAAATGCAACCGCAAAAGCAAACTGTTATGATACCCCAACCTTTTACATCTAGTCATGACTCAGATAATCCTTCTAAGGTAACTGTCTTGATGTAAAGCTGACTATGGTGATGGTTTCTTATAATAAAAGCACCAGGAACTCCTATAGTCTCATGCCAGTCGAATGTAACTTCGGGATCCAATTCTCCAAGAATGCTGGTTTCCCCAGTTTTCCTCTCGATCCATTTTCTATATTATTAAACACATAAATTTGATAAGGTAAAAGGTTAAGTGCTGGAGTCATATTCAATAGCTCATATGTATGTTCTTGATTTGTGGTCACTTTCTTCAGTACATTATTTTAGAAAGTTGATCAACGTTCACAGTTGGTTCCAAGTTACTAAAGGCTGACTGCTACCAAAATATATTGTTCATATTAACACACAATCTCTTAAAAGAACACTGTAGCAACTAAAAGTAAGGATGAATGAGCACTAGTCTTCACCTCACATTAGGCTTCAATGAAAACCGATAAGTACGTCCTGGGAACCAAAGAGGGAGACAACTCCAATGGGAATAAAGACAACACTAACAAGCAAGATGATTCACAATCACATAATTGATCAAGTAAATAAGAATTTTTGCTGCATTATGATAATGACAACACACTCAAATTCTGAAGACTAACAAAGGGATTGGCTTGACACTCCAAGATCTAATATTCTACAAGAATTACATAAATTCAGCTGCAGGAGAACTATTAGCTTTCATGATCTTTACATTCAAAAAATTCTAATCCTTCAACACAAAATTAATTTACTCCATGATGCATTAAATTGATCAAAATGCTTAATATTCTAAGAACTTAATTTATAACCGCACAAAAGAATATCATACCTGCATAACCTTATATTAACAAATTGAAAATTTATCTATAAATTCACGACAGAGCTATTTCGGTAGATCTGCTATATGTGAATTAATGTAGTTCAAATTCTTCAATTAAAGATCAAACTTTGAGCAGACAACCCATAACTAGGCAAGTCCTCACATTCCCAGTAAATTTTCTACCAGACAAATTACATAAGCGAGTACGAGAATACTCGAACGGAATAACCACGAATACATATGAAAGAATTTTGGAAATTGACTATGGAGAGAGAAAAATTTAGAAATCAATCGAATTTTAATTGATTTGGTGTGTCCAAAAACAAATCTGGAGGTCTCTATTTATAGAGATTGAAGTGTCTCATTGAATGGGTGCGTGACATTTCATGAACTGGTGCACCACTTGATTTGATTCATCTTAACTTTTGAATCGCACTATTTCATGACCTGATGACCCAGATTAAACATTGAAGTGTAGTGTCCATTCATCATGTCTATTCACCAATTTCTGAATAGTCACTAGCCATGCAAATGCCACATGTACATCCAACTGCCACGTAGGACGAAGTGACGCAACTTATTACGTATGTGCCACCTAGGATGCCAATTCATCGAGCCCCATATTGCCATGTCATCGAACCATGAGTCCATTTTCGAAAACTATAAGGCTTCGCAGCTCCTTGCGATGATGCGTGCAAAGTGCGCCTCTAAAGCACTCAATGAGAAGCACCACTCTAATGCGCGGGCCGGGTGGTGGCTAGTTCACTAGTCTTTGGCTAGCCAAAGTTAGTTAAGTTGTATGTCACTTATTAAATTATAACTTGTTCGCACATCCCACTATATAAACAAATTTTTTTTCTTGTAAACTTTTGATGTATTCATTTCCATATATAAGACACTTAAAATGAGTTTATCAACTAATGGGCCCATTTTGGAGACTTTTTCAATTCACCCAAATTAATTGCAATGGTCCACATCATTAAATATCGCATTTAATGATTTAACCCAATTAAAATCACATAATTCCAATAGTCCCTCGAGCTAAGCACCCTCAACACGAGCTTAAGGCTCCCTTATAACATGAAAGTGGGTCTCAAAAATCTCTAATAATCAATTGTAGTACATGATCGAGATTTATTAGTAAACAATATGTACAAGATCAAGACCCATCAATGTAATGGAAGAAATATAATCATGGGTACTTTTCTTTGGCCGATTTCAATATTATATATGTCTCATTTTCAATTTCACTTGTAATCAATATACAATCTTTGAATTTGTAGGAATATTGTAATCTGAAAACATTTGGTAGTAATAAAAAAATTGAACAAATAATTCACAAAATCATATAACATAATAATACAATTAATTAGTCACTATTTTAAAATATTTTAAGTTTTTCTACTCACATGACTATGACCACATTTTTTAACAAGAGTGGATTTAGGTTGCAATTTGATAATAAAAAGGTAACAAATCATTTCCTTCCATATAAGCCGTGTTCAAATCAATTCGATTTCTATTATCATCTCTACTAATCAAAGCATGTTATAAAAAGAGAGAAAATAGAAGAGAGAATAAAAATAAATAGACTTCTATATATTATGATAAGAATCAAAACCCTATATTTATAGG